>PVJI01005029.1:40000-101329 GCA_004026765.1 Micronycteris hirsuta
GTTGTGCTTAAATACATGCGTAGAACTACATGTACCTACACTGCCCTTTAAAAACTAGTATGTTAATTAAATACACGCCTCCTGCATGCTCTGTAAGCAAACACACCATGTTATTTATCAAATCCACACCACATGAGGGACAAACACACACCACTCTGAAGTCCTTCAGAGTGTTTTCTACGCACACTTGAGTGAACACTGAACCGTTTAAACGTAACACTTGTCTTCAGGGGTTCCAGTGAGTACGTTCCTGGGGGTGGAGATTGGCTTGGGAAAGGCCAGTCTTGCTGAGAAGTCTATCTTTTGTTTTACCGGACACAGTGTGTTACAGATGTGTCCATTCTGCTTAGAGGGCTCTGAGGTTGCTTAAAGCAGTCAAATAAAACCGAATTTAACGTTCAAAGTAAATGTATTCTTTTTTTTTTTTTTGAGTCATGGGGCAGGGGTGGGGGGGGGGGGGGGTGGCGTGACCTCTGGAGCGGAGAGGAGACAATTACTCAAACTGCTCCAGTTTTGTGATCCCGTTGTGCTTAACTGGGGTGGGGAGGCAAAGGAGGTTGGTGGGTTCGAGGGAGGGCTTGGTCCTTCCCAATTCCTACACGCAGCTAACTTAACTACAGGAGGGCATGGGGGCCTCGAAGCGCTGCAAAGACTTGGTAAGAAAGAAACCAGAAACCGCATTTTTATGGAGAACCACTGGCAGAAAAGAAGCCCTCACAAACACATTGAATATTTCATTTCTGTGGGGAAATCTGGTGATTCATCTTGCCTGCGCATATGTAACCAATTCAGCCTAAAGGTGCATTTAAATAATAATAATTAGCTTGAAGGAGCCTAAAGGGGATATTTACATCTTTGTAGGAGGGCTGCTCCTCCTGTGATGGATGGTGGGCCGGGCTGCCTGGACTGCTGCCGCTGCCGCCGCCGCTCGCTTTCTGGGAGGCCAGGGGCGGGGGCGGGGGCGGGGGCAAGTCCGCGCCGCCGGGGTCACCCAGTTTCCCGTCCTCTGGCAGCAGCCTGGAGGAGTTCAGGGCCAATGGGAAAGCGCCCGCGGCGGCCGGCGCGCGGTCCCGGTTGCTCCCCTTCTCAGACAGCCCTCGGCCCTGGAGAAACCGGGCGCCCCCGACTAAGGGGTCCCCTAGCAGGACCCCTGTCTCCTCGTCTTCCTCCTCATCGTCGTCGGGGTCTCGACTTTCCTCCTCCTCCTCCTCGCCTTCGGGGGGTTTGTGGCTCTCCACGTCCACCTCCTGCTCTTCTTCCTCGTCGTCCTCGTCCTCGGAGCTGTCCTCGCTGGGATAGCTGCAGCTGGTGCCCCCGGGGGACAGAAGGCCTCGGTGGTGCGGCTGCGGGGCCAGCGGGGGTGGCGGCGGGGGAGGCGGCGGCGGGGCTGGGTGGTGGCGCTCCGAACCTTGCTCGTCGGGCTGCGGAGGCAGCAGCAGCAGAGGTGACGGCGGCTGCGGGGTGTGGTGATGGTGATGGTGCGGGTGGTGATGGTGATGGTGGTGATGCGCTTGGGCCGAGTGCGGCGCGCCCGCCGACGCCCCGTGCAGCTTGGCCAGGCTCTCTGCGTCGTCCTTGCCACCCACCGGCCGGAAGGCGCTCGAATGATGGTAGCTGCCTCCGCCCGCCTTGCGCCCCTCCAGGAGGTGAGGATGGTGGGGCGCGGGCACTCGGGAGCCCGCGGGGCCCGCTCCGGCCGCCGCGGCCCCTGCGCCGGACACGCCGCCGGGGTCTGCGGGTGGCGTGGAGCCCGCGCTGCAGTCCCCGCCGCTGCCGCCCGGGGGCGACTCAAAGAGAGCTTCGCGAGCACCCGCCGTCCCCGCAGGAGGCTGCGGGCCATTGGCCACGACCGGAGGGGGCTGACCCGGCGGGGGCGCAGCATCAGCGCTCCCACCCGCGCCACCGGGCTCGGACAGGTCCAGGAAGGCCTGGCGCAGCAGGGCTGGACTTTCTCCAAGCGCGCAGCCGAGCGCGGAAGGCGGCTGCGGCGGGGGCTGTAGGTAGGTGGGCACGGGAAGCCCACCTGGGGTCCGCGGGGGCCAGAACATGCAAAAGGGCGGGTAGAAGGCGTCCTTGCGGCCCGCGGGCCAGAAGAGGCCCGACAGGCCGGCCTTGGGCCCCGTGCCGGCGCTGCCCGCGCCCCCCAGGGCCTCGGCTGCGGCCCCTGCGTCTTCCTTCTTGTGGCACAAGCCAAAGGCAGCGGCCGCGGCCGGGAAGGTGTAAGGGTGCGGAAAGAGCCCCCCGCAGCCCGGGAACTTCTGCAGCACGCCCCCAAACGAGCCCTTGCTGGGAACCGGTATCACGGGATAGCTGCGCGGGCCTTTGGAGCCGGCCGCCGCGCCCGCGCCGGCGCCAACGCCGGTGACGCAGCCGCCCCCGGCGCCGCCCCCTCCCGCTCCTGCGCCTCCGGAGGCCGCCGCCACCGAGAGGCTGGCGGCGGCGGCCGAAAGACTGGCTGCAGCCACGACGGCCGCCTCCTGCAGCGAGTCGTCCTCGTCGTCGAAGCGCGGCCGCTTGTGATGGGGGTGCGGCGCACCTGCCAGCTCCGCCAGGGGTGGCGGTGGAGGCGGCGGCGGCGGCGCCCCCAGCAGGTGCGGGCCCAGCAGCCCCCCGCCTCCAGCCACCGCCGCGGCCGCTGCCACCGCCGCTGCCTTGACCGAGCTGAGCGGGTGGCAGGCGGGGTGCGCGCCCGGCTGAGGCAGCGCGCGCTTGCGGCTACCGCCGTTGAACATGGCCTTGACGTCCTCCCAGGCGAAGACTAGCTCGTCCTGGGGGCTCTTGTCTGTGAGTTTCAGGTGACGACGCCACGAGTTGAAGTTGGCTGCGTCCGGCTGTGTGTACTTGGCGTCGGGCGTGCGGTGGGAGTGGAAGATGAACTTGTTGGGCGAGAAGTACATGTTGCAGTAGCTGCACTTGATGCACTTGGCGCGGGAGCTGTTGTAGCGCGCGGGGATGAAGCTGCCGCGGCAGCCCCAGGCGCACTCGTGCGATACGTCGAAGGCGAAGTTGTCCGGCAGCTTGGGCGGCCTGTTTTCGCCCAGGAACGACTTACACAAGCGCTCGGCCTCACGTTTAGTGATCATGCCGCAGCGGCGCGAGGAGATGGGCATGGCCCCCGCGCGCCGCAGGATCTCCAGCTGCACGGGTGTGCACTGCACGCACGTGATGCCGAGGGCCACGCGGCGGTTGTGGATCTCGTTGTAGCTGAAGTTCTTGAGGAGAGTGTTGGAGATCTGCGCCAGACACAGGCGCTCCTGCCCGTCGATCACCAGCGACACGATGGGAATGCCGTAGAGGATCACCTGGCCCACCTGGTTGGGTTTGAGGTTGGCGTGGCCCGTGCGCTGCTGGCTCAGCGCGTCGGGCTGGAAGGCGCTCGAGGGCGATGCCAGCAGGATGTCGTTGGGCCCCGGCAGCGGGCTGGAAGCCATCTCCTCCGGCGGGAAGCCCGGGCCAAGCCCTCAGGGTCTGCCTTGGAGACTGGAAGGGAAAGGAGAAAGCGTTGTCAAGAGCCTTTTCAACATAAAACCGAAGGGTGGATTGAGTCCCTAAATGAAGAATCACAATAACTTCCTTGCTTTGAAGGATACGTGATAATCACCTGGCAGAGTTGACCAAATTTCAGACCCAAGGAAGTCATCTCTCTTAATTTTCTTCCAGGTCACCCTTCCGAAATGCAGGGACTTGGAAGGACTTCTTTTTTGTTGTTGTTGCTCTAAACATCCAAAGTAAATTAGCTCTCCCTGATTTATAGAGGCTGTTAGGAATAGATGACATGCCCGCTAGAAATTGGGAAGTAACGATGGCAGTTGTAACTGGTACAGATTACAAAAGTTGTGAAAAACTGGGGCTTGGCCATTGAAGCCCCAATTTAAAAAGAGACCATTTGCACGAAAATTGATTTTGATTAAAAAGATAAATCCAAACCTTTTAAAAAGTGATTTTTGTGGTGTCTGTGGTTTCCTTGTGGGAAATTCGCTACTGGTTGAGACACATATTATTAAAGCAAAACGAAACCCCTCCCTCCTCATCTTTGCCATTAGATACTTTCATACTGTAATTAGATTTTGGGGGGGAAAGGTGGGGAAAATGTACAAAGCCATATGCATGATTGCACCAAAATTGGGTGTCGCACTTCCAATATTTCAAAAAGGGAAAAGTAAAATTTTTCAAAAATTTCACTTGCTCGATGGACAGTTCTGGTTCTAGAGAAGTAGCTTAAACAGATGAGGTTATTGACTAGTACATCTAAAAACTGTTTTTTGTCATTTCCATGACAGTGAACAAATAAATACAGGCAAGTGTGTTAAGTCCAGAACAGTGCAAAGAAACTAACAATTTTGCAGGAATCATTATTGATGGGCTTAAATGGCAAATTTAGGTGTAAGGTGAACCACTTTCTGAGCTGTAGCTGTATAGATATCTCCATATCTTCGGGGGGGTGTGCTCCACGGTAGAGAGAATCTGGGTACTAGGTAATCTGTGGGCACATTGAAAGCGGGAGCCCTGGGTTGGGCCTGCGGTAAAAGTCCTATCATCTATGAGATACCATAATGAGGGAAAATATCCAGGAAATTGAAAATATAGAAAAATCAATGGAAAGAAACCTTTTTGACAATGATGCAAAGTCAAAACAAAGTGGCTCATTCCCTAGGAAGTGGACAGTGACCTTTCTCCCCCAGCCCCAATCCGATGTCGTGCGGGGCGCAGCGCTAAGACGATCTTTCGCCCTGGAAAGTCACTGATGCGGTAGCATGGCACTCGCGGACAAGTACACTGGAGTCTGTCATTACAGCGATTTCAGAGGCTACATTATCTTATTCGTTCACCCGAATTGTCACATCCTTGCCCTCACTGGGCCCCTGCGACATCTACCCCGTTGCCTTTGCCCTTCTGCCCTCTGGATTCTCAGCTCTCATTACCTTGCGCGGCCTCCAGGAGGGCAGAACAAACCTCGGCGCGATCGACCCGAAGGAGAGCCTGCCTTGTCACTTACGGTGGCGCAGAGACAGCATTTCTAGGGGACAGGGCGTTACAGGGCAGGTCAGGATACCGTGATACCGGGCCTGACACAGCCAGCTCTAACTTCTCCAAACAGTCCTTCGGTGCTCCTTTCCCTCCCAAACAAGGCTCTTGTTGCTTTAACAAGACCTCGAGATAACGGGAACGCTCGCTCTGGGGCGACGGAGAGCTGCGGGCCTGGCCCTGGCGGAGGGCTGGTTTTGCGTTACAAATCCGCACCCTTAAGCGGCCATAGACTAAGCAGAAGTGTCCGCACTTCCACCCCAAGCCCTGCCAGAAACTCCTGTCATAGCAGAGACACAAATAAGAGGGTTTAGGATTTTTTTTTTTAAGAGAGCGAGGGGAGAAGAGACAAAAGTTAGTTGAACTGGAAAAGGAAGCTGAAGTTCCTTATCGTACTCACCAGCCAACGACCCCGACTTAACTCCCCCGGCGCCCAAACCGATCGCCGCGAAAACCTACCGCTGCGCCTTTCTAACCCGGAGGATCCCACCGCTGGGGATCTCAAATAGTGAACCGCGCGGGCTGCGTGGCGAGCTAGGGCCGGCCGGTTCTGGCAGTACCTGGTGACCCCTCGGTGTCTTTACGCGCGTGGCTGCCGGCCCATCTTTCGAGGGCTCTCGGAAGCGAAGCATCCAAGCGGGTCCTCGAATCCAGATGGCAGGACTCTGCGTGAAGATCCTGACGCTCGTTGGCGCCGAATGGCGCTCGAACCCCGGCCAGGGGAGAATGACTGCCGGGTTCGCGGCGGGGCGTCCCCTGGGCCGCAGAAAGTGTGGGCGCGCGGAAACCCGCGGCAGGCGAGCCCCAGGTGGAGCGCAGTCTGACGGCGCCTTTCTCTGTCTCTGAACTCGTGTCGGACGGAGGGGACGCCACCCAGCGGGCAAGGTGACGTCACCGTCTCCCTGACACTCCACATTAAAGGGCTGGCGTGTTACGGGGAAGGAGGGGAAAGCGAAAGGAGAACGAGCGTAACATCTGGATACATTCTGAGCAGGCACGAAAGCTAACACCTAAACGACCCCCAATTGACAGCAGCCTCCCCAGCCCCGGAGCAAAACGCAGCCAGGTGCCGGAGCGGCAAGTCTGATCTAGGAATGGAAAGCCGACGAGTCTGCGTGCATCCGGGGGACCTGGATCCTGGAGGCCCCAGATTCTAGAAGGGCGCCTCTAAAAGTGGCCATCCCTGTCCGTTATTGTTCCCTTCCCTCAGTCCCCGGCGTGACCCTCCTCCAGGACTGATCCCTCTGGTACACGGTGCACATCGGTAGCCTCACTTGTGTTTCGGAGAAATAGCAACTACAGTCAGGCAGAGAATAGAAGAGCTTCAGCACCTCGTAGGCAACACTGGAAAACGAGAAAGAGGGAGAAGTTCCGCATAGGGTGCCCAGTCTGAAAACTTGGAAGGAAGCATGGGGAGTGTCCTTACTTTGGAATAGAGTTCCTTTTTAGGTCAAGATGCCGAGCATCAGTGCAGCACTCGCTAGTTTGGAAAATCAAGCGAGGACCTCACATGAGTGTCTGTGTGTGCAGATCTGTGAACTGTGTTCAGACTAGTTCTCTCACCCATGTTCTGAGACCCACACAAGCTGCCTCAGCACCAGGAAAAGGTGAGACTGGAAAGCACCGAAGCCTCAAATCCTGACCAGCCCCTAAGCAAGTTGCTAGTTTCCCCAGAAAAGTAAATGTCTCATGGAACTACGTAGGAGCAGCCCCTCCCTCCCCACACACACAAAGGGACAACTGGGATGAGAAAGAACCATTCCCCAATGGCTTTCCCAAAGCGAGGCACTCTCCAGGACACAACGGAGTGTCCGTGTGTTGCCTCCGGCTTGATCCGCTGTTGGGAGTCAAAATGACCATTCCTGGGTTATCAGGACGGGAATAAGCTATCTAGTCAGAGGATATTCTAAGAAGGATACACATGGGGGGGTCGGGGGGGGATTTGGGGATCCTTTAACTTTTTCCTTTACAATCAAAGCTGAGTTTTCATTTGCTGCCTGTTGAAACACACAGGCTTGCAGCTGGGCGGGCACAGCGTGGAACGGATCAAACACCCTCCACTAACCTGGCAACCCAACCAGGCGCAGCATCAACAACGCACCATCATGAACAGAACAGAAAGGGAAAATGTGAAACTTTAACCCTTCATCAAAGGTCAGTAAGACCAAGGAGAGTCAATCAAACAGGAAAGCGAGTAATACAGGATGGGTGGCTGTTTTAAATTAATACGCCAAAACCAGTTTCAGAGCCATGAAAATCGTAGCATTTGTTTGGACATAAGTTTTCAAATGGCAGTGAAATGATTTTTCATTCATCTCCTAGCTTCTAAAGGCATTAGAAGCACAAAATAGACTCTGTTCTAAGGGGCTGAAGTCAACCCAGTGCTCCCTCCCCAGTGTCCTCCAAGCCTCCCACCCCAAAAAAGAAAGAAAGCTTAAGCTTTCGGTCTGCCCAGCCCATTTCCCAGCAGAGTATCATTGTCATTCACAAATTCCTTCCTGGGGAAGGCAGAGAAGGCTTCACACTCTTCAGAAGCTTCCAAGGCCAGACCCCTTTTGCCCACCTTTCCTGACTCTTTGGTTTGGGGCTCCCACAAAGTGAGGCTCTAACCTGCTCCCTGGGAATGGAGTCCAGGCCGCTCGAACGAAAGCCTGATCCTCAAGGAAAGAAAGCCTGGGAATGGGGCCGATTTTAACAGAGAGGGGAAGAAATAGAAGTCCTATCTCTGCATTATAATGTGCCACAGGGAAGTGCCGGGTCGCTGCTGAGCAGGAAACACCAAGCGGTCTTCACTTCTAATCTGGATGCTCTCATGTTTGCTCCCCAAAGTCTCCTCTTCCCCTAGAGATCCCTACCTTTCCATTTTTTAAAGTGTCTTCTACAGCATCTTTCTGTGAAAAGAGAAACAGAACCAGTCTTTGCCTTCCCTCCCATCCCAGGTTACCCGAGGAGTGGATCCGTGAATCCGCACCTGGCCGTACCTGTAGCCACCTGCTTACCTGACTTTCAACAGTAACATTTATACACTACTTTGGGGTCTTACTGTCACACAAACCTGTGACTTTAACATAAAGGGTTTCACTGGAAAGAGAAATGTGTGATGTTGGGTTAAGTACTTTTACACAAATGATTCTAAGACTAGCACCATATCCGCCCCCGCCCGCCCCCCAAGTGCCTGAGCCATCAGGCCAATTCTATTTTTGGAAGATGCAGGTGGAGAACAGTCGCTCAAAGTCAGACTCTGCTCCAGAGAATGCTCACCGTGGCTTCTGGAGCGGGACTGCAGAATGACAGCCTTTTTATACGTTGTGAGTCTGTGAGCAACTTTCTGTCACTCACTATCTCTTTGACCCTTCGCTTTCTCCTCAGTTTGAGCGAGTCTCCTGATGGTCCTCTACTGCCCTTCAACTTTCCTCTCCCGGACCAGGGGCTCCCTTGTCGTTCCCTGCCCTGGCCCCCTTAGACCCTGGCAGGCCCAGGGAGGAGCCGGCGGTGGTGGTGGCGGCGGAGGCGGCGCGTCCGGGCAGAGTTAATCAATGCTTTCCTATTCGAGCTGACATGCATTTTACACGTCGGGACTCTCCTCAGCCGGCTAATTGATTCAAATTGTTTTATTGGTTAAACTGGTGTCACCCGTTTGCATGATCTATCACCGCACGGAGGAGAGCATTTCCACTCTCATCTCCGTTCCGGGCGGCTGCGGTTCACCCAGGCCAGGGACAGGTAAAGGAGCCCAGACACGGGACCCAAAGGAAAACCGCAAACCGAACTGGCCCCCTTGGAGCCGGAGAGGCGACGCCTCGATGCAGGCGCACGCGGCCGACGTGGCAGCTTGGATGGAGGTTTCCAGCTGTAGCTTTTAACAGTTGGTTGAAGCGAACCCACACCTAGCCTGGGCGTCCAGCCCTTCGGAAGCAATCTGTTTCGGAGCCACGGCGGCGGACCCTGTGGGTTCCAGCCCAAGGCCTAAACTGAGGCAGGAGCTGTCCGCGGTGCCGAAGCGAATCCTTCGCTCCCACTGCGTTCAGGGCTCTCCCGGAAAAAGTCTCCCAGCCTGTAACCGTGGGAGCCCTGGAGTGGACTCCTGGCTCCACCGTGGCCTTGAAGACTTGAAAGGCAGGCGAGGGGCGACGCAGAAACACACCCCTCGTTTCTACACTGCCTGCCCTCTCTGCAAGTACTGGGCCACTCCCCACTCCCACCTCTGCTTTTCACTGACCGAAAAGGAAGATAAAGGCTTTAACGTAAAGTCATTTCAATCAGAAACACCAGATATTCTTTCTCCTCCCACTCCTAGCCTAGGTCTTGGAGAATCCCTGACGGTTACAGATCCAAGGAACAGCCTCTATCCCTCTCACTCATCCCCTCCTATCCTAGTCTCAGCCTTAGGCAGAAATATTGATGACTGCTTCTGTGCCCCTTCCAGAGGTGTCCCTGACATGGGTATTTTTGAATCAGATAGGGCAAGAAAATGGTTTCCCTGTTAGTTCCAGTTCTGACAAAGGAGACCTGCGCAACCCAGAGAGAAACCGGAAGACTTGCAGGACTACCAGGGACAAGAGAATTCGGGTATGTCAGAAAGTTCCGGAGATTCAGCCAGATGAATCTGGGTGCCCATTTCTCCTCAATCACTAACTAGATGTAGAACCTTGCTTTGATAACCAGCCCCCACACTGTTTCTTCATCTCCAAAAATGAGGCAACTGATTCATAGTCAACAGGGGTCTTGTGAGAATTAAATAAGAAATGTATGTCAAGTGCTTGGCACACAATAGTCATTTAATACGTGGCAGCTTTAAAAGCACCTTCCTCAGAGAATGGGGAGAAGTGTGAGGCCTGTACTCTTGCAAGATACTTTAGATATCTTCAATAGCTCTAGAATAAATGTCATCAAAGTCAGTTTAGCTTAGTAGTGAGCAGAGTGGTGTATACAGGTGGCTAGAACCTCAGCTAGTGTTGGCTTAATCCATTTTAAATAAGTTAATAATGAAAATAGCAAATGTAATGGTCACTCTGATAATGATTTCTGATAGCCCTCAGTTCTCCCTTTCAACCCCAAAGAGCTTTCTGCAGCCTGGCATGGCCAGCCCAGACTCCCTAGGCTTTCCTCCAGTGTTCTAGCTGGAGTTACATGAAACAAACCAAGGATCAGGAGTAAACCAAAGACTCACCTATGATGGAAGTCACAGAACAAATGGAAAAGGCCTCTGAGTATTCTGAGGGTGGCTCTTATTCTTTGAGCCTTCTCAAAAACATTGTCTATAAACAAGGATCCTTTTCCCCTGGGTCAGAAAAATACAACGAGAACCGAAAACTAAAAAATCTGAACCAGGAAAATGAACACACTTTGCAGGATCTATATCCTTGCCCCAGTGATTCCTTGAGGTCCTCATCCACCAATGACTATGGGAATCAGTGAGCGTCCTTCTTACCCTAGAAACAAACACCTTTGTAAAAAATAAAGATGGTGGGAAAAAGAACTGAGACTTAATTACCCTTAGTCAAAGGAAGCCACTCTCACAAGAAAACGTGCCCTTGGGTAAGTGGCAGAGGAGACTGTTACCCTAGCAGTTCACAGAGGCCAGGACTAAGGGAAACACTTGCTCTTAAGTGTATGTATATGTGTGTGTGTATATATAACATATATATATATATCAAAGGATTCACATTTCCTCATAAGTCCTCACAAACTTATAAACACAACAAGGTACATACATATGCACATAGCTTGCATGAAATAATAAAATCCAGAACAGAGAATGAACTTGGTGTGCTTGGTGATAAAATTCAAAGGCACACAAAATACTGGAGGACGCACATAAACCCATGGATGCAGGCTCCCTGAACACACGAATGTGCATTGGAAAGGGACTCTGGCACAAGGAATAGGCTCTCTCCCTTCCCTCTCTTCTCCTTCTCTCTTTCTGTGCTTGCATACACATATGTGCCCTCTACTTCCCTCCTCCCCATATTGGGAAGGAGGGGTCCTTTGAAATGGAGGTGGTCCCAGCTGGAAAACCCCAGAGCTCATTTAGATCACATCACTTCAGGCTTTTGTCTCTGCTCCTGAATAACCTAGGCTGCTACAACAAAAGGATAGGCATCTACATGGAGTTTTCATTGGCAAAGATGCATCTCAAAGATGCTACCGCTATAATAATGAATAATGAGGCAAGATGCTTGCCTTTTGATTGCCACTCCTAAAGATGGGAGAGGAGAAAAGGGGAGAAAAGGAGAAGGAGAAAGTAAAGCAAGAAATAAGATTGTGAAAGAGAAAGCCAAGGCAAGTATTTGTGTGGATTTATGCAAAAGAGCCTTTACTTGTATGAAGACTCCAGCTACCACCAAGAGTAAGAAATGTGTTTTGGGGCTTTAAAAAAAATGGGGTCTTTTGTTTCAGGGAACCAATTTAAGAAGCAACTGAGGCTGAAGATTCAGAGCAGGACGTGCAGCTCGGGAAAGGGAGGCAAAGGAGTAAGGAGTAAGGGGACGAGGGTGTGAATTTGTCTGTTGACAGGTCTCAAGAGAGAAAATGACATAGATAGACATTTAACATCTCCCTAGCTGACATTGGTGGAAGGAACATTGGTTTTATTTCCTGGGGAAATAAAGGCATTTTTTTCCCTTTCCTGTTCTCCTCTCTCCACCCCTTTCCCCATGCAAAAATTTTCTACTTTGCCATCAAGCTTGATCCTATCAGCCAACGCACTATTAAACGATCATGTGCTCTCCAGCTGCCCAATAAGCATCATGCTTTCAGCTTTCCTCCTGACTACCGTCGTTAACTCAGGGGTAGCAAAAGGTGAAATTAGATATTAGCAAAATAAATCTCAGGGAAAAGGGGAATAAAAATCTGAGTCATTGATTTTTTCCCCTGAAAAAATAGCAACCAGTGAATATTCAGAGGAATTTTTCTTTTTCTTTTTTTTTTTGGTGTATTTAAAAGTACTTTTTAGACAAAAAAGGCTTTTCTCCATGGGATTAGGGATTCAAAGTGAAAACATAACTAGACCAAAGGCAATACCAATCCCAAACTTTTCCAAGATGCATTATGATATCATTGACAAACTCTTAATGTTGGCAAATAATTAAATTTTCCATCTTTTAGAACTGTGTAACCTTGGGTGTCTTAGAAACAAATTGTACAAACAAACCGCAGAGATGAGCACTGAGGGTTTCAGAGGAGGTATAATGAACCAACTTTAATTACTAACTTGAAATTAAAAATGTAATATACAGATTTAAATTTATTTTCACCTAAATTGTGTATAAAATTATATGGCTTTTGCAGGCTAAGAAATGCTTTGTAACCAGCCATGCTACTAAAAAGTCTGAAGTCGTTTCCAAAACCAAGTTCCCAGACTCACACAGTAATAATGATACATTTATCATTACTGATGACCACCTACTGGGTAATTATTGCTTTGTTACTACTATTACAATCAAGAGATTTCTTTATTTACTGTTAACATTCACTTAAAACTGAATGTTAATGACTGTTCTGAATTCACCAAAGAGAGTTTTCCGTTATATTTCAGAACTACTTACGTTCTGGTTCAGAAATGGGAAACCATATTGTAACAGAGGGGAAGGCTGGTTGAGCGCTTGGCTCTCACTCTCTCTGGAGAGTGAAAACGGCATTCTGAGGAAATATGGAGCAAAATTTTCCAGCTCAGAGTTGCAAAAGGTTAACATAATGCAAGCACTTGACTTGTGCTAATTATGTAAGTATTTTATTACAGGACATTCATTCATTATTGATCCTTGTTTGCAGTAACTTCCTGCTTGGGGAGTTATATTTTATATGAGAAGTAAACAACCCGTGGCTCCAGGGCTAGCCTCCCCCAACCCCCTAGATCTGATTTCCTCCCACCCCTTTGTCTAGTTTCACAGTTCTTCTTGGTTGTTATGTCCCTATGGAGGTAGAAAGACAATTCCCTAAAACCTTACTCTCTTTCCATTTCTTTCTCCCATTCAGAACTTTCCAGTTGTGAAAAAGGCAAGAGTTCAGGGTTTGGAGAGTGTTGGAGTGGGGATGAGGTGGATAAGAAAATAAACCTGGCTTTAGTGTTTCCTTGTACATCACACGAAGAGAGAGTTCTTGTAGAAATCCAGGCTCCTTGAGGCTCTGTCACCAACTTTCCTGTTTGGGAGCAGCTCTCGGCTCCCAGCCCAGCAAAGCCAGGGGAGCCTTGGCACATCCAGAGGTCGGGAGCTGGTCATTCGGGAAGTGGCTGTGGTGGAAGCTGTTAGCCAATGGAAAGGCTCAGAAAGAGGCTCCTGTCTAAGTCAGAACCCAACCTCACTGCCAGTCGTTGTTGGGGAGGTTTCCAATATCTTCTTCCCAGGGCCTACTCCGAGTTGCACAAGGAAAAGTATGGGTTTGCCCTTGTGGAGGATTATGCTTCATAATCCTCCAGGGGCCCTCAGAAGTTTCACTACAAAAAACATGCACTGGCCATTTGAGGCTGGGGGGCCCTCAGAAGTTTCACTACAAAAAACATGCACTGGCCATTTGAGGCTGGCCATCTTGTAAGAGGCCAGTGTTTCTTAGAGGGAACAAGGCCCTGGCATAGGCCTCCAAGCTAGGAGCAAGGATTTCAGTGAGCAGGAGTGCAGAGGACTGCAGCTTAAGAGTCTCAGTTCAGAGCTGAGATGGACACAAGATGCCAGGGGTTAGCTTGCTGGAGACTCTTAGAGGAAGTCAGGAATTGGCCATGATGGGGAGGCAGTGGAAGAGCAGGAGCAGTGTGTGTGTGTGTGTGTGTGTGTGTGTGTGTGTGTGTGTGTAAATACCCTGCTTTTTTAAGGTTTTGGTAAGTTAAGGAAGAACCAGGTGGAAGCTGGAGTCTCAAAACTTTGGACTAGTTTGAAAAGAATGAAATGGTATGACCTGGAATGGGGGTGGCTTTGGGAAGTTTCTGTGAATTAGTTGAGATTGAGCAGGACTTGCCACAGGCCTGGGCAGCCACTGATTGAGCTCAAAGTGCAGGTCCATCCTGGGCCTCTATGATGGAGCCTAGAACTTCTGCAGTTTGGGCACGGGTGAGGGGATGATGGATAAGTAGAGGAAGACCAGGAGTTGGGAGGGCTCTGGGAAGATGAATTCTGGGTGGAGGGGAGGGGGAGAGTGCTGAGCCTGGGTCCTGAGTGGGTGCTCTGGTGCAGGCCAGCACAACCCCCACTGCACGGGGTGCCCAGCTTCCCTGCTGTTCCCCCACACCTCGGTGGACCCGCTCCACCTGGTCTATGGAGGAGCCGTTCCCAGCAAGGCTTCCTTAATGGTCCTTTAACAAACTCTTCGATCTCTCTTTGGCCGCCCTGGCTCTTGCCAGCCTCCTCTCTCTTCCTTTCTCCACTGCCTCCATCAGTTATTTATGACCAGCGTTAATTATTCACGAACAGAGAGAACTCCAGCTTTGGGAACTTTTCTAGGAGCGTTTGGGGGTTTCTTTTTCTCCCGCCTTCAGGTGGGTTTGAGTATTGGTGACTTTCTGAGACTCTTGTTTGTCTGGGTACTGATTTAAAGTGGAGAAAGGGAGCCCGGGGGCTGGTTAGGCTGGGTCAGAACGCGGCGAGGGGGTCGGGGCTGTGCACGTGTGTGTGCGCGCGCGTGTGCACCCCTCGCCCGGTCGGGTCTGGCTTCTGCACGCCCGGCGTGAACTCCTGGGACCCGGAAGTTACCGGGCGCGCTCGCGGGAGTCGCTGTCCGGGCTTGGAGGTGCTGAAACCGCGGCGTGGGCTCTCGGGCGGCGGGCTGCGGGGATGTGGGCGCAGAGATGCGGCCGCAGTCGCAGCCAGGGTAGCCTCTTGCCGCAGCTTCTCCGAAAAGTCTCCTTTGCCTCTCTCGCTCTCTGCTTTTATACCGACCCCCCTCCAACCGCCACACGCAAGTGACACCAGAACGCTGTAACCAAAGATTAATTGCCTTAATCAAATCGACCCACCCTCTGCAATTAATCTTTTAGCAACAAATTAGACAATTTACCTCGACCTCCCGGGTCAGAGGAGGTGGGATGGGGCGGGGGATGCGCAGGGTTGGAGACTTCGGCAGAACACACAGACGGTGCGGGGTGGGGACTCGAGCGTGGGTGTGGGTGGAGGGCGCCAGGGGCGGGGGAGGCGGAGGTGAGGGTCACTGCGGGGCTGTGCCGGGAGCCGGAAGTTCCTGGAGTCCCCTTCAGCCCAGTTTTCTCCGAAGAAGGGGAGGCCGAGGGCGGAGGACAAGGCCACTTACCTGCCTGCGCCGCCCTTTCGGTCTCTGACCCTCCGCGCGCAGTACTCCCCGCCTGCCGCGCGCCGGGCGGCTCCGCCGCCTTCCTCTGCCTCCCGCGGCGCCCGCCACTTCCCCGCGCGGGGTCCGCGCCGCCGCCGCCCGCGGTCCTCTGCACTCCCGCTCACGGTCGGGTCTTCGGCCACGACTCTGTCCCGCCTCGCCTCTGCCCTCCTCGGCTGTCCCCCGCAGCCTCCCAGCTCTTCCCACTCCCCTCCCCGGCAAGTTCTTAAGTTTGGGGTGAGGGTCGCTCTTCTCGCGACGAGCTTCTAGGCTTAGCTCGCTCGGATCCGTACCCCGCCCGCCCCCCCAAGCCCAGACCTAGGTCTCTGACGCCGCCTGTCGGTCAGGCAGGGCAGGGCAAGGCGAGGAGTGCAGCGCCAGCTCCAGCCCCTCGCCACTCACGCTTCCACCCGCAGCGGTCGGAACGTGAGAGAACGGAGGCGAGGGTGCGAGGCCTAATAATTAGAGTGCGGCCAGAACAAGAGGGAGCAATTTGCCTCGGGGGCGTGCAGCCCTGCGTGGCAGCGTGGGCTCCCTGCTAATAGAAGGGTTGTCCCAGGGCGCGCAGGTGCACCTCTCAGGTGCAGCCCTCGGGCACTAGACTAAGGA
Source organism: Micronycteris hirsuta (assembly GCA_004026765.1). Taxonomy (NCBI): domain Eukaryota; kingdom Metazoa; phylum Chordata; class Mammalia; order Chiroptera; family Phyllostomidae; genus Micronycteris; species Micronycteris hirsuta. The sequence continues at coordinate 55,910 of PVJI01005029.1, forward strand.
CCGGCACCTCTACTTCAGTACCCTAGGGACAGACTACTGGAGGTGAGGTCGGGTGGGGAGGAAGAAGTCCTAGGGCAGCGTTGGTCCTGAGCGCCCACTGTGCGTCTCCAAAACCGGGTCTGGGGTGAGGGGTGTGCTCTCAACACCACCAGAGGGAGGAAAGCTTTAGGGCTAAACTCTTATGCTGCTTAAAAGAAAAGTTAGCCTAATCCATCTCGTTATGAAGTGTCAGACGCACCGAGGGGCAAGCGCCGGCCCGGGGTTCCAGTCGGAGTGCAGCGCTCTGGGCGGGGATAGCAGGGGATACTGGCCGAGTTTGGGAGGTCTGCGTGGTGTTCCAAAAGGCAACCTTTCAGGTCCGGCCTGGTCCGTCCCTCTCTTCGCCACTTCTCAAGTGCAGGCAGCGCTCACTGGACCTCTCTACCCTTGGAACTTCTTGGGAAGCCTGGGTCTAGCCCTGCTCCACCAAGACATCCACGGAAGGGAGGTTGCATCCCCCTCCCCACTCCCATCCTGTCTTTTTCATTGAAGGAATTGATGGACTGTTCCTCTCCTACCCCCTCCTTCTCTAATAAACGCTTCTCATAGATTATTCGACGCAGAGAAGGAAGGCGGCTGCTTAAAAAACAAAAAGCCATAGCCCTAATGAGTTCAATTACAATGTGGTAAACACATTGCCTCTACGCTTTAATTAAGCCTGCTGCCCAATTTTAACTCATTAGTAATTCATTAAGAGAACAGCCCCGTGCTGGCGGGTGGAAGGCAAAGCAGACCGATTATAAGCTGCGGAGTCCACACACTGGCAAGCCGCCGCCAGCCCTAAGCGTCGCGTGCGAGTGAGGCAGGTTTGCTACCCAGTGACTTCAGCTCCTAAGAATACTGGAGTCCCTTCTGCCAAGATGCGCGGGGCTTTGCCACTCAAGCCCGGGAGATGACTTTTCCTGGCTGGAGTCCCTCGGGCTTGAAAGAGCATTTGCAAACCTGTTGTGCGGGTGGTGAAGTTGTGGGGCTGGGCCACCGTTGGGGAGAAAGTCCCCGGATTTAACTCGCCTTTCACCCTCAAGGTCAATTCTAGTTCCCAGGTTCAGCGCATTCTCCCTCCATGTCTCCCTTTGGATTCGTTTCTGGAGACAAATCTCGGTCCAGATTAGCCCCCAGCTCCGGCTACCCGCTGCACGCTTGGGGAACTTCTGCTCTGGAGAAGCTTCGATATAAATCAGACCGTGATTTTTTCGGGGTGGGGAGTTGGGAGTTTGGGAGTGGGCGGGAGAAAAAGATTGTTGTCTAGAGAAGTGGTGATGTGAACGGGGATCAGACTTCTTATTTTTCCTCTTTCGCTCTCTATTCGACTACATGGACACATTTGTAACTCTGTCAGGTGACTCCAGCCCTCTTTACGGAAAAGAAATGGAGACAGAGTTGCAGATTGAATCACGCACAGGCGACGAGAACTGTTACGGTCTTTCCCTTTGATAATCGAGAAAGAGAGTGCAAGCAGTTCAGCTCGAGTCCCTAGAGTCCTTTTCTTCCAGTCCCTATTCGGTGGGTTCTTGGAAGAAAGTCCTTGCGTGTGTTCTGAGCCTCCCACAGCTTAAATAGGAGGACACTCGCGGGTCCCTAGGCTTCAGCGCCGAGTTTCCAAAGAGAAGGGAAGGGCCAGTGTTAAGGGGTGGGGCTTTGGCTAAGGAGAGGACCTCTCACTCCGTTCGTGCTCCAGCTCTGGGCTCGTAGTTTTGCTGCGAGGAGAATCCGGCCGCGCACCACGGCCCGCTGCGCCCCCTAGGTGAAAAACGCCTCGCGCAGGGCCGCGGCTGGCCCGGCTGCGCCTCCGAAAGGCGGCTGGCGACTGCCCAGCACTGTAGTGTGGACCCTGCGGCCCTACCCCCTGGACCTCGAGGAAACGCTGGAGGCCGTTGGACCGCACTTCCTCCTGAAGCCCCTTCTCAGAGTTGTCAGTTGTCTCTGCAGACCCAAGCCGCTCCCTTCTCTTTCGCAAGCGGCAACTCCTCCTGGAAGCCAGTGAAAGGACGGGATTTCCTCTCCGCTGAGGGTATTGGATCCCGCAGTCCAACCCGCTCGCCCCAAGGAGCGCGGGGCACGCTGCGAGGCTGCTCTAACTTGTCTTTGTGCGTTTCGGAACCTTAGGACGGATGACAGAGGTGTCTTTACATTTCAGTCTATCCCCTTCTCTCCCCTCCCTCAGCCTGGAGGCCGCAAATGCTGCGGGATCAGATTGGGTACACTGAGGACGAGGGTCACGCCAGGATACCTAGGCTCCCCAGAATCGGCCGGGGAGGCACCGGGGCCCAGCCCGGTCCCCGCACTCGCTTCTTTAGTAATTCGCCGTGGATCTGTCAGAGGGGGGCGGGGGCGGGGAGGGAGCTTCCGGGCGGGTGTGGCACCAAGTTGTGCGGACCCAGCTCCCGGATCCAAGGCTCCCACGAGAGTTTCGTGGGTGTTGCTTGTGGTTGATTTTCACGGCATCCGCGCTGGCCTCACGCTCCTCCCCAGCTGGTCTCTGGGGCAACAGCGCCTCTCGCTCCCCGAGGACGCGCCGCGCGGAGCCTGCCTGGAGAAGGGTCTCTCTCCAGCCCAATGAAAATATAAGCCCAGTGAAAATATTAAGATCGGGTCGGTACCGCAGGAAATCCGGGCGCCTAAAATGAAGGAGGGCGTCGACAGGGATCAGACGTGCGTGCCCGCTGACCGACTCGGGACGCCGGCTCTTCCTCGGGGTCTCCGAGTGCGGAGCGCAGGCGGACGCCTGCTGGGCACGTCCGAGCCCTCGCTGGCGAGGCGTGTTCATCCACTCCCGGGAAAAAGTTGCCGGGGCGAACGTTTCGGAGAAGTCCCTTGTGCCCCGTGTTAATTACAGCTGAAATAGATTACCTTCCTTCAGTTTTTCCTTCCCTGACTCAAGGACGGGGAGGTAGGATATCATTTATTCCTGTTGACAGTGGGGTGAATACGTACGTTTTTGGATTACTAAGAATTGACTGCTGGGGGGCGGGGATCGCTTCTCCACACTGTCAGATGGAGACTTTAGAACAGGCTCTGGGACAAGGTGACCTTGGTCGTCGAGTGCTTTCATCTAAGCTCCACCCCCTTTCTAATCCTGATCCCAGGTACTGAGAAAAAGGCCGGAGGAGGCCATTTTAGGGGCACAGCTAGGGATTTGCCTGGTCAGCTTAAGCCCACCTTTTAGTTTCATGCAATTTGCCTTCCTTTTACTTCTTTTTTTTTTTTTGAAAGATTTTATTTATTTATTTCTAGAGAGAGAGGGAGAGAAACATCAATGTGTGATTGCCTTTCGCATGCCCCCTTACTGGGGACCTGGCCCACAACCCAGGCATGTGTCCCGACTGGGAATCAAACCGGCAACCCTTTGGTTTGCAGGCTGGTGCTCAGTCCACTGAGCCACACCACCCAGGGCCCTTTTACTTCTTTTGCGAACTTTCACATCACCACAGAAGATTTACCCATAGATACTGTCTGTTAATATGCTAAAGATACTTTTAGCTTTCTTGAAAGGTGACCATGGTGCCAGGGCTGCTACCTCATCTCTCTCAATTGAAAAGGAAATAGAAGAGAACCCGCTCTTTGGAACGGCACAGAAAGCAAAGACCCATTTATTAGTTTCAACTAAGCAGGCTAATAACAGTTTACAAGCCTTTCTTAACAGGAACTGTTAAGAGAGTCTGGGCACTTGCTTATGCGAAAGGCAAGACTTGAGACGGAGCTGGGAATGTCTTCCGGAAAAGTGTCACAATACTCGCTGTGGTAGTGAAACAGGACAGGCTCTCTGGCTCATGTTTGAGATATTTGTTGAGGGGGAGGAAAAATGTGTCCATGGTTAAAATACTTTCCATGTGCCAGGCACATGTGAAGAATTGTACATACATGTTTCTATTTAGTCCCCGTGTGATTCTCATGAGCTAGGTATTATCCACGTTTTACAGATTATGAAAACTGAGGTTCAGAGAGGATAGCTTTTCTCAAGGCCACACAGACAGCAAGTGGCAAAACCGGATCTCTTTGAATCCCAGATGTGCTGTTATTTTTCAGGTGCCACCCGACTTTGATCCTTTAAAGAATCTCATTACGTGTGCATTAGTCCCATTTGACAGATAACAAACGCAGAGTCCTTGGACCACAGTCCTCAGATGTGAGTGTGGCCCACTCCTAGAGGCCGCACTGTCAGCCGGCCTGGAACGGGGCCCAGATCTGCAGCAGGGGGTTCTGAATCTGATGTTCTGGGGGTATGTTTTGAGAAACACTGCCATAGAGGTTGGTGACTTGCTCAAGGTCATTAGGAATGGGCCTAACTAGTAGCAGACCCCTGTTTTCCTTCCTTTTCCATCAAGGTCTCAGTGGAAGGTGATGGCTTCCTTATTAAAACCCTCAGCCAGGACCCAGAGGCTGGGGTGGGGTGGGGAAGGAAGGCTGTAGTTACGGCAGCAGGTTGCACCTCTTCTTGACCTCCCAGAAACCACCTGCCTAGGCTTCACGGCAGTCTGTGTACTGAACTTCTTTGAGATCACACACATCTAGCCCGCCTGGAGAGGCAGACTCAGGCACTCCAAGGAGCCACACTGCCCTACTGCTGGGACTCAGAGATAAATGAACCACAGACATGAGCTTGTCTTTCTCCATCCACAGGGGTGTGGCTTGGACGAGGGTGGGAAACAGTCAAAGAGGACAAACATCTGGACCAAACTGGCACATACAATTTGAGAGAAACTCTATATTATGGGCTGTAGGAATATGCATCTGACCTGGGCCGTCCTGAAAGGTTTTGAATTTCCCTCTAGGTGTGTGGGGGGCCTGGTACGCATCCAGAGCTACATGCGTGCAATCAGGCGGGCTCTGGCTCCATGGGGCCCCAATTAATCTGTTGGTCGGTGGCCCTTGTCTTCTTCTGTCGCACTGAATTCTGTGAACATTTTAACAGAAGTCTTCAGGAGCAATTCCCCTGCTTAATCTGTTTTTAGGTTCATACAAATGTTTGTCACCAAGATTCAACCAAATGACTCTCTTAACTTTTGAAAAATGTCAAATCAGACAGTAGGAGATTTCTACCTGCCAATTCCTTTCTCTGAGGTTATGGCAGAAACCAAAATATTTTAGACCCAGAATCTAGCTTGGCCCTTTGGCATTTCAGGACTGTCTTTATCTGTTCAGGCTGCTATAACAAAGCCCCACAGGTGGCGTAGCTTATAAACAACAGCAATTTATTTCTCACAGTTCTGAAGCTGTGAAGTCCAAGATCAGGCTGCCAGCAGGGTCAGGTGAGGGTCCTTTCCTAGTTCATAGCTGGCACTTTTTTGCTGTGTCCTCCTGCAGTAGAAGGGGCTAGGGATCCCTCTGGAGCCTCTTTTATAAGGTGCTAACCCCATTCATGAGGATTCTACCTCCCGAAGGCCCCGCCTACTAATACATCACTGTTGGGGGTTAGGATTTCAACATATAAAGTATGGGTGGATATAAACATTCCGAGCAGAGCACTGTGATAACTGTGATACATATGTTAGCACTATGCATGAAATAATTTGACACATATAATTTTAATAGCACATTGTTAACTCTACACGGAGTCCTTGTCTTCCCTGCCCTATGGATGGCACACGTTCTGCATCTGGCTAGCCCAGCCACAGAAATGTATTAAATATAATGAAAATGCCACATTTTTCAGCATTCTCTCATTGTTATATCATATGGTGTGACCTTATGTGAGAGTTGAGCTATTCCACTGCAATAAGGCACTTGAAGGGGGCGGGAGAGCTGATGTAGTTTCCATTTCTTTTTTCTTGCCCAGGAAGACAATAGATGTCCCACAGATTGTTTGTTAAAGCTGGCTAGAAGGAGGAAGTAGGAAGTGGTAAGAATTCACAGGATTTTGTACAGGCCCACCGTGTTGGATGCAGAACCTGGTGGAAGTCCTGGAACTAGAGGCTCTAGCAAGGCCCTCGGTGCCTCAGAATAATTTCCCTGCCCCCTTGCTAATACTTGAAATTCTACTAATGGGGATTTGTTTCTTTGAACATTTCTTTAAACTCAAGCAACCATTTATAAATTAGGAAGAATTGGTTTATCAGATTTCCCCCGAGATTATATATTTTGATTGGTTTGAAGGTGTAAAAGTGTGAAGATGCCAGGGACCTGGGACTAGAAAGGAAATGGAGCCACCTACCAGGAAAGGAGCACGGAGGCAGCAAGCCCGTTATCCTCTGCTTGGGGAGATAGGACGAGCATTATTGTTACAGAGGACAGGGCCGGGCAGCATGCAATCAGGGCTGACTAGAATAAAAACAATCCAGGGGGCACGGAAAAGACAGGTCCTCTTCTTCGTGTTGAAAGTCTGGGTCAGAGACTTGGGGGACTTTTGGGGTACCTACAAAACCCCAAAACCCCAAACCAAGCAAGAATTTTCTGAATTCTCATTTCTTGTTACAGACATCTCTGAAGAAATGAGTCTTCCCATGGCGGTATAGAAAGAAATGAGAAAGAAACACGGAGAAGAGCAATATACAAGCAGAGTGTCAGCATTCGCCATGATTCACCTGCCCTCCAGGACCAATGGAGGCAGAGGCCTGCGGGCTGCCAACCCTGGCCCTCGCCTCTCAGTGGAAACCTCTCAGGACTGTGACTGTACTTAGTGCTGTGTGGCCCTGTGGTGGTTAGCGCTCCGTTGTTTATCCTTACACTCCTACCTTCTTCTTAGAAGAGGAAAGCTAATCTCATTGGTCAGACTTTAAGAAGCTGATCGGGCCATCTTGGCTAGAGGAGGAGGGCATGTCATATAAGGTCAGTGCCGGGTAGGTGGTCATTGCTCTATCTTTTATAACTATGTTATAGTAAGATTTGCCATTTGCCTACGGGCACTGGCAAAAGTGGAACTGAACAGATTCCCACCCAACTAGTTCACACTTCAGTAGCGTTTCTAATAACGATCTCTCTTAAAGCACCCTTCTAGTGCCAGGAAACTCGAACACAGGTGTGGCCATGTAGTTTGCTTTGGCCAATCACATATTTGGAAATATGATTAAGGATCACTTCTGTCTGGAAGCTGGGGCTCTCCACCACGATCTCTCTCCCCTTTGTGTGACACTGAAAATAGTTTGGAACTCCTTCAGCAGCCTGGGTTGGAAACAACCTGGAATGCCCTGCAATGTATATGTTTCACGACTGAGAAAACTTTGTGGAGGATTCACGCACCTCCCATAACATTCACCTATTTTGAGCATAAAATTCAATGAGTTTTCCTACGTTTATAGTATTGTGCAACCATCACCATATTCTGGTTTTAAAACTCCCATAATTCCCCAAGGCCCCTTTTGCTCATTTACAGTTAGTTATTCAGCTTTCCCAGCCCCCGGCCTTCACTAGTCTACTTTCTTCTTCTGTAAGTTCGCCTTTTCCGGACGTTCCATGTAGATGGAATCAAATCATACACGATCTGGCCTTTTTCACTGTGCATAATGTTTTCAAGATTCACCCATGTTCCTAGGGTCATTAAAAAAACAACAACATCTAATCCTGAAATTTATTGGACAACATAAGTAGCATGAGTTCAGACCAAGACCCACGTGAGAGCCAGCTTATAGATGTAGATTCTGATAAGAATCCTCCCCCCCACTGCCCCAGGGCTAAGGCTGAACTAGACAAGTGTCCTTGTCCATTGTTTCTGAGCAGCAGATTTATTTATCCTTTGTCATTTCATAGAATGTGATCCCCCTTTATGTCAGGGGTCCCTATCTAGACTGCCTTCCTTATGTCCAGTGCGGCCATCAAAGAGGACCCTCAGGGTCTCCAGGTTTCAGGAGAGACACAGGGCAAGGCCAGTGGTGGCGCTCGCTGAGCCTGGGAACTCTGTCTTTGATAGCTTTGTGTTTCTTACAATGGTGCCAGGTCAGCAGTGCATTTACAAATAGAATTTTTACATTTTACCTTGTATTTTAGATGTTTTCATGGAAAGGGACCTTCGGAATCCTTTGTCTGCCACACTGCTGGAAAGAAGAGGCTGGCCAGTGCTGCGTGTAAGAGTCACTTGCTCAGCTGTAGACAGATGGACAGCGAGGGGGGACTGTTGACATTCAGAGCAGAAGGCCACCCCGGTCCCGGCCTGCTGTCTCCTCTCTGTCTGCACTTCCCTACGTAGTCTAATCGGGACTCCCATTTGTGGGTCCATTACTTTTAGCAGTAGTCTGCAGTCACCCCTTCATATGACTTCCCTGTATACACCTTAGCTACTCCTTTGCCCTTCTGGTGGGTCAGTAAAAGCAGTCATTTCTCAGAATGCATGGGAATTTCCAAGGTCTCTGACCTGCTTAATATTCGTATTCTGATAATTGGGGTGGGAATGTCAGGAATTAGAGAAACTGAGGCCTAGAGAGATGAGATGACTTGCCCAGTTTCACTGAAGGTTGAACTTGAGCCCAGACCCACAGACACTCCAGGAAAGCACCCATTCCACCACCCACTCTGCCCCTCGTTGGCAATGGAGGAAAATGGAGTGGGAAGTCACATTGGTGCACTCACTGACTAGAAGTAAAGTTTTCAGAGACAATGTAAATTTTCGTTATCTTTGATTTCTCAGTCTCCATTGCCCCTTCTCATGTGAGAGTAGCAGCTGAGAAAAACAAACAAACAAACGAAAAACTGCTGCTCAATGCTTCTGTTTTTAAACAATATGAATCATTTTGAAGGGAAATTTCTGGCTTCTCAGCAGGTTAGAGCTGGCTGGGTGGTTCGACCCTTTAACTGGAGGAGCAGGAAGGAGGGGCCCAGAGTGTCAATCTCAGTTTATCAACCCCTCAACAATAAATTTCTTGCCAGATTTTGGGGGAAGGATAATGTTATTAATGTCCTTTCCAGCAATTTGAAAAAAAAAATAGACAAGCATGGCTTAGAGGGAGATCCTCAGTGATTGAAAATACCATTAGAAACCAGCTCCTGGTGTTCGCGCTGTCATTTCCAAGCGTTCTGATGAGCTTCATTGGAGCCTGCGCTTTATGGAGTTGGCTGAAGCCCACGAGTGTGTGTGAGTGTGTGCTGGTGGTGGAAGAGGAAGAGGCAGGCAGGTGTCATTTAGTCACCTGCATTTGAAACTGAGACAAGCCCCAGACTGAATCTGCAGATTGGTGCCTGGTGCAGTTACCAGCCACTGTCTCCAAACCGCCCCAAGCTGTGTCTGCATAGTGCCAAAGCGAGGCACGGCAGAGGAGCAAACCCCGGCCAGGACGGCCGTCCGAGTCGTGGAGACAAACAACAGCAGGAGAAGCGCGACCAAACGCCAGCTGCTGGACCGAATTCAGCAGTTAAAAAAAGATGGGGGAAGAAAGAAATGTGAGAATTTCATTTTATTTATGATGATGATTTTTTTAAGAATACTTGCATGGAAAATTTGATTATTTGCTATTAAAAAGGATGCTTGCATAGGTTTAAAAAAATCCAAGACAGTATCCCAATCCCTTTCTTCATCTTAAAGAAACTTCTCCTTAGGGTCTCATTTGCATGTAGGTAGATTGAAAATAGCTGAAGTCGTACACATCTAATTGGATGGAATTCGAGTCCTTCCCTGAAGTGGTAAAAGAAAAAGCCGGGCGGGAAACATGATGAAGTGTTCTTCAGGCGGCAAGAATCTGAAACTGCTGCTTTGAGCACTCGCAGGAGATTTCCGCAGCAGCGTTCAAGGCCACACCACCCAGGCAGTGCCGAGTCAGCACTGTCTTCTGTCGTGCAGACAGAAGAAAGGCACGAGTGGACGAAGGTGTGGCAATGAAAACCACAATGAATAATTTCAGCCGTTGCCAAATCTCAAGACCTGACTTTGTTTGCACTTGACTCCCTTGTTAATAACATAGGACATAAAACAAAAGGTAGAGATGTATCCAGTTAAGTCCCCAGGTTGTCACTCGTGTTGTAGATGCCCTGCCTGTCTCTCTTTGGCATTCAGCTTTCTAGTACACACCCCCAGCTTCCAACTGCAGGCATCTGTGATGCTCCTTGCAGGTTCGAAGTGCTGGGGACTTCCTGTCCTTGGGAGCCGCCCCCAGAGAAAGATGGATGGAAATAGGTGTATATCCTGCTCTACCTGCCCTTCAGGTAGCATGTTCTGTACTATCTGTCAGCATGACTGAGCTGGCTCACAATAGTCACTTGGTTCATCGATGATCCACCCTTTGTCTCCGTCCTTATCTTCCCAGTCTCGCTTTCTCATTTCTCTCTGGTGTTTCCTGGGATCATCTCCCAAATAAAGAATTTGTGCTCAAATCCTTATCTTGGAGTCTATTTCTGCGGAAATCTAACCAAGATCCAGGGGAAATATTTGCGTTAACTGAGAATTCTTTGTGACATAGGGTTGTTTGTCCAACTGATTTGGCCATAGATTCAAAGCATGTTAAAGCCGAGGGTGCAGACTTGCCCTGCTCCAGCGGTGTATTTCACGGAAGAGGAAATGGAGGCTCAGGTCACACAGCCCAGTGGTTACAGAAACGAGACTAGAAGCCAGCGGTCCTGGCCCGCAAGCTGAGGGTCCCACGACTCACAATCCTGGGCACCCGGTGAGTCCCATGTGTGACCCAGTACCCTTTGTGTCAGGGCTGCAGCTTGAGAAGTCACTGGCTTCCCCTTTTCCTACCAGGCAGAACTTGAAGCCAATGTTCCTGTGTTTTAGTTTTTTGTTTTTTAAAAATTCCTGTGAGTCACATTTTCTTAGGTTGGCAGAGCATCATGTGGTTCCATTTTTCTTCTATTCATTTGCAAACATTACTGAGTACTGAACTGGGCACCAGGCATTGTGCTAGGTGTAGGAGATACCTTGGGGATTCGTAGTTCCTGCCCTCACCCAGCGTACAGTCTGTGGGGAAGAGGAAACAGAGGAGCAGGAAAGTGCAGTACAGGCCAAACAGGGCAATGCTGAGTGCTCTGAAAACACAGAGCGGGGCATGTCACCCAGCCTGGGGTTCCCAGGAAGTCTTCCAGGAAGAAGTGACTTGCAAGCTGAGACCGGAAGTTAAGTTAGGAGAGGTGGGTAGGGCAAGCGTTCCAGGCAAAAGGATGGGCTTATTGGAAGGCTGGTAGGAGGGAGAGCATGGCCTGTTGAAAGGGACTGAAAAAGGTTCAGTCCGGCTGAAGCTTAGAATGAGGTTGAATAGATGAGGTTGGAGAGGCAGGCAGGGCCCACATCACCAGGGGCCTTTATAAGGTGTGTAAAGAAACTGGATATTATCTGGAGGACAAAGAGTCACCCAGGTACTTTAAGCAGAGGAGTGACATGACCCTGATTACATCTTAGAAAGATTGGCCCGGTGCTCTGTGCAGAGTAGACTGGAGGGGGGTGAGTCAGGAGGCCCGGAGACTACCTAGGCAACATTGTCTGTGGCCTGTGTTAGGGTAGTGGCAGTGGGGTGGAGAGACTACGGGAGAGAAACTAGGGGTGAGACTCAGACGGACTGGGGAAGGTGTTGGGAGGCCGGCATTAGGGATCGAGCCCATCTCTGGCCTGAGCAGTTGGGTGGGCAGTGGTGCTGTTGATGTGTCAGTTTCATGGCTAACGTGAAGCTACGGTCCACGGGGATCCAGAAGAAATAAGAAAAGGAAGTCCACTGCCTGTCAGTCTAGTCTGGAGAGAGGATTAACACAGGAAACGCAAAAGTTAGGAAAAAATTGAGCACTAAGATTCAAAACACCAAAGTCACAGAAGAACAGAGAAGAGAGAGAGAAGTACGTATGTGTTCTATCATGTGAAATTTCAAATGTTTACAAAAGTACAGAGTACAGTGTAACGGATGCCCATGTATTTCGTGTCCAGCTTCAAGATTTACCAGCTCGAGGCCAGTCTTATTTTTATCTAAACCTCTAGTGCGCCACCCCCGACCCTGGCTTTTCGAAGCAATACAGACATTGTAGCATTTTGTCTATAATTATTTCAGGGACTATCTCCAAAGTATAAGAACTTTTTAGAGAAAGCATAATCATACCTAAAAATCCAAATAACAGTTCTTTAATATCATCAATATTCAGCCAGTGTTCAACTTTTCTTGGTATGTAGGTATTTTTACATGTTTGTAAACACATATATTTGGCCTAAATCAATATCCAATTAATGTCCATATGCTGTATTGGATTTATTTGTCTTTTAACTTTTTCTAAAAAATAGATTTTATATTTTAGAGCAGTTTTAGGTTCACAGCAAAGTTGACAGGAAGATACAGTAATTTCCCACAAATCCCCTGACCCCACACATGCATAGCCTCCCCCATGACCAACTTCTCCCCAACAGAGTGGTCCGTTTGCTACAGTTGATGAAGCTGCACTGATACATCATAATCAGTCAAAGACCACAGTTTACAGTTGGGTTCGCTCTTGGTCGTGTACATTCTATGGGTTTGGACAAGTGTAAAATGACGTAGATCCATCCTTATAATATCATACAGAGTAGTTTCACTGTCATAAAATTCTGTCGTTTCTTTTTTGTTCTTTTCTCCCCTGACCCACTGGCAATCACTGTCTTTTTACTGTCTCCATAGTTTTGTTTTTTGCTGATGTCATGTAGTTGGAATCATAACATATAGCCTTTTAAGACTGGCTTCTTTACTTAGTAATATTCTTAGTAATAATATTTAAGCTTCCTCCATGTCTATACATTGCTTGGTAGCACATTTTTCAGTGCTGAATAATATTCCATTGTTTAGATATACCACAGTTTATTAACTCGTTCACTTACTGAAGGGCATCTTGGCTGATTCTAGGCTTTGACAATTATAAACAGAGCTGCTATAAATACGGTGTGCAGGCTTTTGTGGGGACATTACATTTTCAACACCTTTGGGTAAATACTAAGGAGTGTGATTGCTGGATAGTCTTTACCTTTTCATCCACAGATTCCCCTTCTAACTCTCTTTGTATACTTAAAATTTGTTGAAGAAACCAGATTGTTTGTCCTATAGAACTTTCAGTTTGGGTTTTTCAAACTGGAGCCCTGTGGTGTTACTTGATGTATTTCCTCTATCTGATACATTTCCTGTAATGTGGTCATGAAATCTAGAGGTGTGATTAGATCAAACTGATTGCTTTTTGTTTGTTTTTAAAAAGAAGACATCAGGCGGGGTTTGTGCTTCTCCAGAATCCTTTTCATCAAGGAGTCTTGAAGACGGAGCATCGTAAGGTTAGTGTGGGCAATCCTTTTGAGTGATCTGGGGAGGGATGATGCTCCGAAGATCTTACACTCACGCTGGATAAGTGACGATTGACTTCACCTCTGCATAAAACCAGCAGCCAGTGGATGTGTGTGCCTGTGTTCACGTGCTGTATAAGTTTGCTTTCCAGGATGAGACAGTGATGTGGAGTTCAGGTTGTAGCTTAACCAGGGTATCCTACATTTTCTGGCTTCTCAAGGAAATGGAACTTCCTGATGAGAAATAAAACATTCTCATATTGACAGTAAAGACTGTGTGATAATAATATTACTATAATAAGTAATTGTGTCCACACAGACCCAGAAAACAGCGTTTCAGCTGACAGTACTGTGGCAAGAACTTTCATTTTCTAACCATCTCCCTCTTTAGTTTTCCATCTCTTTGTGGCAATTACATTAGCTGTTGTATTTAATATGTAGGATATTTGTTCTCAGACTTTTATGACTACTGCTAATTAACTGTACAGTCTTTTATTAGTGTTTGAAGTTCTAATTACTGCAGTACCAGGAAGTTTTAATATTGTTTAGAATGCATTGTTTCTTTATTGATTCCCAGGTTTTCCAACTCCAGTGATGAATCTTAGTGAGTTAGTATTCATTAAAAGAGGACACCCAAGTTTAAACCCCTTCTCCTTTGGTAGTGAACAAAGGGGCAGAGAAATGATTCCTTGGAGCTGGGGTTACTGTTGAATCACTGGTGGCACATCCCATGCCAAGAGCTAGTTTTCAAGGAGTCGAGGGGATTTGGGGGACTGGCAAAGAAATACCGATGTCATACACCCCAGCTGCTCCCAGCAGGCTGGTCTCCCTCTTTTCCTGCCTCCAGCCCACACTCACTGCCCTGTCCTGGCTCCAGATGTTTTCTCAGTGGGAATGTCTCCATTTCTTCCTAGCCACACTCTTCCTTGACCACCTTCTTAGGTCTTTCTCAGATATCAGCTTCTCCACGAAGCCTTGTCCAGTTCCCAGCACTCTAGTCTAAATTTCTGTTTACATGAAAATTTATCTTGTGCCATTCATCAATGGCCTCTCCTGTGTTACCAGCATGCCTCCAACTGGAACGTAAATTCCAGGAGGGTAAACATCACCTCATGATGATGAAAAAGGGGGATAATTGTTATCCAATCCTAGGAGCAAGAGAGGGATTCAATAAGATGACTCAGGAGGTGATAGTCTGGTGCTTGACAAATGCTCAGTAAAAGCCAGCTGTCATAATATGGCTAGGAAATGCTTTTTCTAACTTTACTCCCCTTCTTCCCCTCTCCCCACAACTTAAGCCCCCTTCTTCAGCTATCATACATGCCGTTCAACCACAGAGAAATAGCTCATTGGACTCTAGGGCTTTTATTTCAGTACCAGGAACACCACTTAGATAGAAGACTGTGGGGGACAGGAACTTGGAAGTCCCTGGTTCTGAGCTTACTTCCCATCATGCCTGCTGCGTTTGCTGGGCTTACTCTTTACCAAGTGCAGAGCCAAGGGGTGAGGATTTCTGTCTGCCCCGTTGGGACGTAGGGGGTGAATGAGTTAACATTTACAAAGTGCTTTGAGCTCCTTGGAGAAAAGGCACAATCTAAGCATTCTCATTAGTGCATGAATAATAGATAAGCATAAAGCACTTTGCAAATATGAAGTTCTTTAGCAATACTAAATAATACTTCCACCAATCTACCTGTGAGTGGAGGGGCCAGTTCTTGAAACTCTGATGGTTCTGGTCTTGGCTGTCACTAATGTGAAGCAGGATTGTAGGCAAAATCATTTTCCCACTTTGGGTCTCAGGAACACAGGGGTCAGAATGGATAATGTCAAAGCCAACTCATTTAATTCAGTGATGTTTACCTTGTTATGCATATGTGTACATGTAAAATACATATTTTGTTCAATGTATATGCAATTTTTGCTTATGTAACTGGTAATATTCTGTAGATCTCATTCTGGTTTGTCCTTTTTCCCTTCATATTGTCTTCTCAAGACTGATCCGTGTTGCTCTATGTATCTACTTCCTTGCCTCCAAAAGCTGTATAATATTCCTCGGGGGTGGGGGGCAGGGTCCATCCTGCTTTACTACTTATCTTCGCCCCCTAGTGGAGAACTTGAGGGTCTCCAACTGCACACAAACATTTTCACCCCCGCTGAAGGGCCAGGGTGGGGATTTCTCTAGGGTACATACTCAAGAGAAAGGTTGCTAAGTCATCAGATAGACACTTTGAATAAGTACCCCCAAAAAGCTCTCCGGAAAGGCTTCACTAGTCTGTACTGCCAGGAATTGTTCACATTTAATTGGAAACTGGCTCTTGAGGATGCTTAACTTGTTCAAGCTTGCACAAGCAATAAAAGTGACTTGGGAGTTCTGGACAAGATGCATAGGCAGAAACCCTTCCCTTCCTTGCACAACCAAAGGAGGATAACAACCAATCTAAAATCAATAAACAACCAGAAGTGCCAGAAAATCAAACTGCATGGAACTCTGACAACCACAGAATTAAAGAAAAATCAACCAGAACAACCAGGCCAGCAAGACCGTGGATAGAGAGAACCTGCAGCTAGGTGGCTGACCCTGAGGGCGGGGCTGACTGAACAGGAAACTGAGGCAGAATGGGCTGTGGATTACGGTGGTTGCTGCAGTGGGAGAAACTTCCAGTCTCACGAGCGTTCATTGAAAAGTGCGCTAGAGCTGAGCAGGCGAGCCAAACTGTTCCCTCTCTGGCCCCTCCCCCACAGGCAGTACTGCAGGCAGCAAGGAGGGTTGCCCTACCCTGGTGAATACCAAAGGCCCTGCCCCCTTACAATTTACCAGGGGCCCTGAGCAGAGAAATAGGGCCC
Source organism: Micronycteris hirsuta (assembly GCA_004026765.1). Lineage (NCBI taxonomy): Eukaryota > Metazoa > Chordata > Mammalia > Chiroptera > Phyllostomidae > Micronycteris > Micronycteris hirsuta. The sequence continues at coordinate 71,931 of PVJI01005029.1, forward strand.
AAATGAAAGAACAGAACAAAACTTCAGAAAGAGAGCTAAGTGATAAGGAGATAGCCAACCTATCTGATGGAGAATTTAAAGCCCTGGTAACCAAAATGCTCACAGAACTGATTGAGCTTGGTCAAAAAATGAAAAAACAAATGAAAGATATCTAAAATTAAATAAAGCAAAATATTCAGGGAACCAACAGTGATAGGAAGGAAACCATGACTCAAATCAATGATTTGGAACAAAAGGAAGAAATAAACATCCAGCTGGAACAGAATGAAGAAACTAGAATTCAAAAAAACTAAAGAGAGACTAAGGAACCTTTGGGACAACTTGAAATATTCTAATATCCAAATTATATGGGTGCCAAAAGGAGAACAACAGCAAGGAATTTAAAACTTATTTAAACAAATAACTAAGGACGACTTCCCCAACCTGGCAAAGGAAATAGACTTCTAGGAAGTACAGGAAGCCCAGAGAGTCTCAAAGAAGTTGGACCCAAAGAGGAACACACCAAGGCACATCATAATTACACTAACCAAGATTAAAGATAAGGAGAGAATCTGCCCTGGCTGGTGTAGCTCACTGGATTGAGTGTGGGCTGGGAACCAAAGGGTCCCGGTTCAATTCCCAGTCAGGGCACATACCTAGGTTGCAGGCCAGGTCCCTGTGAGGGCCATGTGAGAGGCAACCATACATTGCTGTGTCTCTCCCTCTCTTTCTCCCTCCCTTCCCCTTTCTCTAAAAATAAATAAAAATAAAATCTTTAAAGATAAGGAGAGAATCTTAAAAGCAGCAAGAGGAAAGGAGACAGTTACCTACAAAGGAGTGCCCATAAGACTATCAGCTGATTTCTCAAAAGAAAACTTTCAGGCAAGAAGGGACTGGAAAGAAGTATTTGAAGTCATGAAAGGCAAGGACCTACATTCAAGATGACTCTATTCAGCAAAGCTATCATTTAGAATGGAAGGGCAGATAAAGTGCTTCCCAGATAAGGTCAAGTTAAAGGAGTTCATCATCACCAAGCCCTTATTATATGAAATGTTAAAAGGACTTATCTAAGAAAAAGAAAATGATCAAAAATATGAACAGTAAAATGACAACTCACAATGATCAACAAATGAACCTAAAAAAAAAAAAGAAAGAAAAACAACGAAAAGAAAAACTAAGCATACAACTAGAACAGGAACAGAGTCAGAGAAACGGACACCACATGGAGGGTTTGCAGTGGGGGGGGAGGGGAGGAAGAGGGGTGAAAAGCTACAGGGAATAAGAAGCATAACTGGGAGGCATAGAATAGATGGGGAGAGGTAAAAAAACGGTATAGGAAACAGAGAACTCAAAGAACTTATATGTACAACCCATGGACATGAACTAGGGGGGATTGCTGGAGGGTTGCGGGTGCAGGCAGAGGGGGAATAAGGGGGGGAAATTGGGAAAACTGTAATAGCATAATCAATAAAATATACTTTTAAAAAGAAGCGAGTTGGAATTTCAAGAACCCAAACCCAGGTCTTCTGACTCCAGAGCCTTTTCATTTCCCAGGGCATCACTCTGTAAGTCTCTGGATCATCATATTGAACACTTATAAGATTTCTTGAGGTTTTTATTATTTAGAAAGGACTTGAATTTCAGAAATGGTTCTGCTGGTGTTAATGGCAAGGTGCAGGCAGAAGAGATGGTGAAAGTAAATGGGTACCTCATGTCCCATTATCTGATTCAACCTGGTCTGGGTTGTTTTGGCTACCTTACTAAGTGCTATTACATTTTTTCAGGCATTATTTGAAAAATAAGAGAATGTGCTGTATATCTAAACTCCTGCACTCTCACCTACCTGCCAAGGGCCAGAATGGTGTGCCTCCTGGCTTGTTTGACTTAAAAATAAATGAGAAATCATAGTACCAGATAGTGATCATCATTTTACAGGAGGGGAAAGGAAGGCCCGGGGAGAGGAAACCATGGGCCGGAGGTCACACAGCTAGAGGTCACCTGATAACCAGTCCGCCTGCCTTTCCACTTCCCTGCACACGACAACCTCCCTCTTCCTGTGCAGGAATCCACACCTTACGTCTCAACGACTGTGATGTGTGTCCTAGAACGGTGGCGAAGAGTGGTTTAACAACCACCTTTTTGGGGGGAAACGAAACAAACCCTATTTGTCAGGTTTGCCAATTTCTGTAGAGTAAATATTTCCACGATGGGCGTTTCAAGCTGCCAAGTGACGCCACTGAATGCGGAGCCAGGCGACACGGGCCACAGCACACCGTGACGACGCACTTTCACCAGGCGGACACAGCAGACACGAACAGCCACAAGAGCAGAGGTAACAGTAAAGTCTGGTGACAGGATTAAGAAGTGATGCGCTTTGAGTATTTCTTATCTTTGCTTTCAGTATAGTTTATTTGACTGTAAGTTTATGTAATTTAATGTCTAACAGTGGCTGATTCGGACCCTGACCCACAAAATTCCTAAAAGCGGAACAAACACTCAGCCCACCTGACCCAATGCCAGCCGACCGTTGGCTGTAAACTAACGAAAGCAGCCATTTGCTGTGGCAACTTCTCTTCCTAGTGTGTAAATTTGTCTGACTCTTTTGAATTCTCTTTGGTGGAAACATGACATGAATATGGTGAAAGAAAAAAGGCAGAGGATAAATGAGTAGCTCTGGAGATAAATTTTCTGGATAGCTGAGGGCTTGCCTTTTTAAGCTCCCTACAAGTTTTAACTCTGGTAGATGGACTTCTAACAGGGCCATGCCACCCCCTCCCCCATTTCATTACACACGAGGCGATATGGCTTAGTACTTTTTTATTGACGACTGGGGCATGTGGAGGTGTGGAAAGCTATTTTGCCCCTGGAAGACGTGACCCCAGCCTGCCGTGTGGTTGGGTCTTGCTTTCTGAGGATTTTTTTCTCAGTGTCCTGAGCTCTGACTTCTTCCTCCTGTCAGTGTGCATCTCTAAATTCTCCCTCCTGTTTTTAATTGACTAGAGATACAGAGAGCCAAACTGATTAGCGTCATATTAAAAATGTCATTAAGCAGTTGGAACACAGGCCTGATGTGTAAAACACATAAATTTTAGTGCATACCTCTTGCAATATTTATTTTGGCTGCTGAGAAGCCTTTTGACTTAACTTTTGGATCTTGCAGAATTTCTGGAGAGGTGGGATTCCCAGATTACTCTGTTTCGGATCTGTGACGATTGCTACAGTTACATCATTACTATACACAGGCGTGTACTGAATCACCATGCGTGCATTCCACTATAGAAGAAAGGAACTTTCATCTCTGGGCCAGGCCATTTGTCAGCTACAAAGTAGGGCAGTCCTGGCCTGTAGTTTGAGGGACCCCACAATGCTGTTGAAATAGGAGGTTGAACTTTGCTAAGAAGAATAAGACTTCAAATGGTGAAGTTCAGGGCACGTCTCCTTGCTCTTGGCCTCTTCCAGCACAGGCTCAGGCAACGGTGGGGAAGCAGATCTAGTGTTCGAGTCTCCCCTGCCTGGAGTAGGGGAGGTCCCTCTGCACAGCTGCCCACCCCTGGCAGTGGTGCCTGCTGGGGCTGGGAAGAGGAGCAGACTATACCCAGCTAGCTGGCACTGCCCTTCCGCAGAGGCCCCTGCCCCCTTTCACCAGTGTACCCATGCATCTGCAGATACGTGAGGAAGACACAACATTAGGTAACTGTCCCCTGCTTTCAAAGAGGAAGTGGTCCTCACACTTTGGCCTGCTTCCCTAACTGCATGAAAGGCAGCCTCAGGTATGCAGGAGCCGGGCACCCTCCCCGTTCCCAGGATCTCCCTTGAAGAGTCCCCTCTCCTCTTTTTGGGCCCGGAAAGCCTTTGGGAATTCTCAAGGGCCTCTCCCTCACTCTGCTTCCTTTCCTTAAGCCGGTATTCACTTCTTGCAGGAGACTCATTTGAGGGGCCCTGGAACAGAAGCAGGATCCTGGGCTGAGGGTGGCCTATGGAGGGCAAGGGCGGGGTGAACCCATCCAAACAAACTTCCTTTCCTGTGCTGGCCCCAGCCCGACTGCTGTTGACATCACTTGGGCAGCTTGTACGAAGTCTCTGAGGCTGGGGTCACCCCACCTAGGGCAGCGGGGAGCCCAGCAGCCAGGGCTTGCTCCCCGCTCCACCCCCACCCACCGGCCTAATTAACAAGTTGGGTCCTTTCCAGCTCCTTGACCTGGCCCTCCTCTCGGCCCTCGGGGGGGCTGGGCCCCCCTGGGGGCGGGCAGACAGTCTTACTTTAAGCAGCCTATTGATCCGCACATGGTCATGCGCCCCTCTTGGGGGAGCACTCTCATGTTTTAAGTGCATGCAGTTACTCTCTTGACTGGCTTGTAAACAGGTTTTAATGGGGCTATTAGTGTAAAAGGACAGGAAACTTTCAAAAACAGCCTCTTAAATATTCATGAGGATGTTAAATCTGGCGCTTAATCACCAGTGTTTGCACACAGCTAACGGGAGAGAGGACAGCCGACAGGCTGCCTTCACTCTGCGCAATTGACAGGACATTAATAAACGCTCTTACAGGCATGATTAATGGCCAGGGGAATGGGGCTTTTTTTCTTTTCTTTTCTTTTTTTAAACAAACGGAGCCCCTCTTCTTCAGGGACTCCTGTTCTAAGGGGAGTGTCCATGTGGGGGTGGGAGTGGGGGGGGTGATGGAGGCTGGAGGGCTGTCAGGGATAGGGCAAATTATTTCCTTTCAGATATAGTTAACTGAATCTGCTCCCCCCGCCCTTCCTCCCCGCCCCGCCCCATCGCTCTCCACAGATCTGGCTATTTATTTCCCAGAGCACAGTTTCCTCAGGGGAAACTTTCTAAAAAACTTAAACAGGGAATCTCCAGAGCACTCCTCACCTGGAGAATTCTTAACTCAGCCTTGGCAGGGCCATGAGGGACGCACCCGGACCCTCCTCGCAGGAGCTCCCTGGAGGGACCCTCCCTGTTTCCTGTTCAGTACCTGAGCTCAGGGCTTTCAGACCTGAGGTAAATGCAGACAAAGAAGGTGGTCTGTGGCTCACGGGCTCCTGGGAGCTGTCCCTCCCCTCCCGACCCCCCTTTCTGCATGTGTATTTTAATTTCTGAAGAGGCATCTTTCACTTACTTCTCTCTGTAACATCTGATCTAGAATCCCCATTGAAAACATATGGGAAGAGTGCTCTTTAACTAGTAAATGATCTGCACTGTTAAACTTCTCAAATGGACCTTGGAGACTGTCTACTCCCTGTTCCCTACTCCTGTTAGGTAAAAGAACTGCGGTGCGGAGAGGTGAAACAACTTGTCCAAGACCACAGACTGAGGAAGTGGCAGGGTTAGGACTGGATCCCAGGGACTCTGGCTCCTAGCCCAGTCCCACTTCCGCACGAGGAGACCTGCCCGGGGAGAGTCAGAGAACGCCCCACTGGCAGCTTCACAAGAGCTGCACGCCCCTGGGCCCATTTGTCTCAAGTTTGTCCAGACCTGCTCTACTAAAACCAGGTAAAGCACAGAGAACTCCGATAGTGTCTGGTGGGGAACCCAGCCTCATTTATCTGAGACTGATTCAGAAATTCAAAACTATTTCCTCCTTGTAAATGCCAGCTGGGATTTTTGGTTGACACGTTCCATTTAGAAATGAATCCAAGGTTACCTACCTCTTATGCATAACATCAGAAATCTATAAAAATCTGGGTTTTTTTTTTGTACAACGTAGAAAACCCCCACTATGCTTTATAATGCTAGATCAGGGCAAAGAATCTTCAGCATCTCCCATAAAACCCTTCCCAGCCCCCAGCTCTTGCTGCCTGCGTTTCACATGTTTCTGTGAAGTCCTTCCTGTGCATAAGCCACCAAATTAGGGGCTGGGCAAGCCACCAAATTAGGGGCTGGGCTGGACGGTTGACACAAAGATCGATGACAAGTATCTCTGTCCCCGAGGTATGCTTCCTCTAGTTCGCAATTTAACTTTGGGGCCATGTCAGAAGACTGAATGCAGGGCCAGGCTGAGCTTTTTGCAAACATCACCTTTACCATCTTATAGCCTTGCTCGGTAATCTAAGGCGACTTCCACTCACTATAGGTCTGGCCCAGATGACGCTCCTCTGCGCAGCCTGCTTTACCTTCCCCTGAGAGCCACGCACATCCCTGCCTTCCCAGGCAGTGGACTAGCGGACCTTCTACAGGCAATGTGGGTGTGATTCTTAATCATAGACTGGTTCAGAGAATCAGTGCAACGTGTTTTTTTTTTATGGAATGCCAACCAGGAATGAAAAGTTAGTCTCTCTTGCTAACGGTTTGCATTAATGACTTCTATAAGAGCCAATCTATTGATTTAAAAAAACAAAACAGAACTCCACTTGTCTCTTTCATCTGGATAGATAGCTGGTAGGTGCTGCTGGTAAAGCAACCAATTTGAGAAATAATTTCCTTTTCACAATTAGAATAAATGCATTTTGACAGCTGTTACCAATAATGGCTGCAGCGTTTGGTACAAAGGCAAAACGAAGATGACACTTTATGCCCCAGCTGGGCTGGACACCAGCTTCCCAGTGGGAAGCTGGTTGTCAGTGATGTGAAGTACAAGGAAGGAGTCTTGTTCAGTCATCAAACCGACACCAAGTATTGGACATCACAGCATTTATTTCACAGAACACAACTTTGGATTGACACCATGCCTCTTTGACAAAAATCTCTTATTCTATAACATTTTTCTGTTGCTTGTTTAATCAGCCAAATGCAGTCGGGTTCAGCATGGCTCACTGAAACCACTTGGATTAGGATGTAAGAAATATAGGCTCTATTCCCAATAGTCCTCCTCAGTATCCTCCTGAGAGGTTCACACTCGTAGGTCTGGGAGGGGGCCCCGGAATGTCCATTCTAAAAATCACATCTTTAGTGATCCTCTTGCAGGTGGTCTCAGAGACTGTGGTTTGAGAAACACCGAGCCAGAGAGGCAGGGATGAGAACTTGGGCAGCTGGTACTCTGCAGTCAGGACTTCCCCAAGTCCTGAAGTGCCCTCAACAGGAAGAGAACTCCAGCATGTTTCCTTAGTGTGCCCATAAAGCTGTCACCCAAGTGTGAAGCATCTACTGGGTCAGTGATAAGGTCACAGCCCTGTCAAGCCCCAAACTCAGCACCCATTCACTGTTGTGCTGCCCGTTTGAAAGAGGGGATGGCAGTGGGTGCAGGCCTGGGGTGCCAGAAGTCCCACAGAATGGATGCCTTTGTGGGTCTCGCGGTGGACACTTCCCTTGGGTCCTTGTCCTCCCACACGAGAGATTTCCAGGAAGGTTCAGGAATAGATTTTAAACAGTCAGATGCAATCCCGAAGACCCTGACCTTTGGGCAGGAGTTGGTACGTACTAAGGCAGCCTTTCAGAGGAACATGCGTTACCAACTCTTACGCTTTTGTATTAAGCATTATCTCTCATCTTTACAGTCAGATTAATGGAGATTAGTGGTTCCACTTAGGAGTTTAAACATTGTGCTGACCCACATTGTCAGAGCCATCACGACGTAGCGATACAGCTGGTAGTCGAGTGGGGGAGGGGGAGGTCTACTTTTTCACAGAGTGACTTCACTAATTGTCTTGTGTAAGAAAGCTGGGGTGCCTTTTTTTTACGTAATGCATATGTGGCACTCCCCCTACTTTCCAAACACTTTAGTGCCCAGCAGCCCAGTCCGGTGATGCTGCTTTGCTAAGAGGGCATTTAATGATCAATGGTCGCTCATGCTTGCCTCCTTTTGGCTTCTGTGGGTGGAGCCCAGTCCCCGAAGTCTCAAATGGTTTCATTAATGTCTTTTATCCATGTGAAGGATAAAAATAAATCTCTCAAAGGCTCTTAGAAACCTGCCACCCCGTATGTAGAAGGAAAAAGGAGGACAGCTGTTAATTAATAAACTTAAACCATCTCTGTAGCAGCTCGCAGCTCTGATTCAGAGAACACGTGAACCAAACCCAGTCTTCCCATCAGGTCAGTTACTCTTTATTCATTGGACAGGTTTAGTCACTGAAAACTTTGTCTTAGTTCAGGCTCCTGTAACAAAATACAATAGACTCTATGACTTAAACAGTAGACATTTATTTTCCATAATTATGGAGGCTGAGAAGTTCAAGATCAAGGCATTGGCAGACTCGGTGTCTGGCGAGGACTCTGTTCTTGGTTTGCAGATAGCTGTCTCCCTTGTCCTATTCTCACGTGGCTTTTCTTGGTGTATGCACCTCGGGATGGGGGTGGGGAGAAAGGGATCCTGTCTCTTCCTCTTTTTGTAAGGACATCAATCCCAAAATGAGGGCCCCACCCTCATGACCTCTCATCCAGGCCTAATCGCTTTCCAAAGGCTCCACCTCCATCACACTGGGGATTAGAGTTTCCACACATGAATCAGGGAAGGGGGCACAATTCAGTCCGTAGGACTCTAGCTATTAAAAATTTAAAGAAAAAGTCACATGTGAATTTTACTTTAAAGCGAAGTGTCTATTTTTCTCAGTAAGTGTACTCAGGGCTGGTAGGGCATTCTTTGGCATATCCTCAATGTGGAGGAACTTGGTTGGAAACAGTTAAAACTTACTTGAAACCCAATCTGGTGGATAAATTAGTGATTACGCTGGACAAGGGTCTATTTGGCTAAAGAGAAGATAATGAGACCGACTTTGCTGTGTGGCCAGCTGGAGCCAGAGGTTACCAAGAAAGGAAGCCGCCAAACGCACAGTATCATGGTAGCATCATAGATACAAAGGCTAGTATGGGGCAGAAGGGATCAGGACTTGGTGGGGGAAGGCGGGGCTTAAGTTGCAAAGGCTCTGACCACCCCCTCTCCCAAACCCCGTTGTGAATCACTTGTTTCAACTGTTAAAGGGACTTCCTGGGTGATGAGTGAGCATTTTATATTTAGGGATATGTGTTCTAAGAAAATTTCTCCTTATCTTATAGCCATATATGTATATTTATCTATATGACATGGAAGAATTCTTTCAAATTCTTCTCTCCTTTCTGCTCTTCTAGGAGTATTTCAAAGGTCTTTATAGTTTTATTTTTCAAAAAAATTCTCTCAAACTCTGCCTATGAAGTAAACTACTATTTTTAACTATAACAGTACCAACTGATTCTCCTACAAATGCTGGTGATACCAACGGCATTGTGGAGCAAGGTCAGTGTTATTATTTTCTCACGTTAGAGAGGAAGAATCTAAGATTCAGGACAGGGGTGGGGGGTGGGGGGGGCTTGGGAGCGGAGGGGGAAGCTGCTTGGCAAAGACCACACACATAGCGGGTAAGTAGCACAGTCAGAATCTGTCCCTTGATATCATTGAAAATTTCCCTTCCAGGAGTGAGGGCATTTCCTGCCAAGTGCAAACTTTGTGTTTAAGTCCCCCTTCCTGGTCAGAGATGTTCCTGGACTGATGCCTGGGTCTCCGGACAGGGTGGGTGGGCGGGTGGGGGGGTGTCTTTTGAGGTGACCAGTGGGCATGATTTCGGGGTCAGTGGGCCAGAAGGAAAATCTTATGCACAGTTTTGCTCAAAGGCTTGTGATTTAAACATTCTTTCTCTTTCTTCTTCATAGTCTGAGGAGTTCTGAAAGCCCAGGTGACCTTTGGTTGAAAAACTCAGACACTAAAGTGGCCCAAGAACTGATCCAGAGTGGTCTTGGTTTCCCATCTTCATCCCATTCTGGGCCCTCCTGTGAGTGTGGATCACTCCCCATCCCCCTTCTGACCACCCAAGGGCCCGCTCCCGGGAGGATGCTTCCTGAGCCACTGTAGCCGGGGAGTCAGGGCGCTCCCCGCCCTGGGTGATATGGCTGTGTCTAGATGTGCTTAACAAATTGCCTGTTCACTCAATTACATTTTATTTAATCATCTGTAATCATATAAATTATGCCTGATGGTAGTAAATGTTCATGTCAGTTCCTAATTACAGATTGATTAATTGGCCGGGGTGATATGTATTACTACTTATATAAGAATATATGAAGATGATGATAAATTAGGGCTGGTGATACTGAGCCCAAGAACATGGAAAATTTCCAATTATATCACACTTTTTGGGGGCAGGGAAGCCATCCCCCCATCTCATTCCTGTCAGATGCCTCCAGGAGGCATCTTGTTGGTTGCTTTTGGCAACATCTGAGTCAAGAAATATTTATGATTATTTAGTGTATGTGTATATCTGTAACATTTTTGCCATGCCGTGCTTTTCTTTTTTGGCTCTTGGCAGAGATGAATAATGACAAGCTCATTAAGTTCAGTTGGGCTCATTATAGCCTGCTGGGCCCCGAAAGTTCCTGAGGTTGGAATTGGCCTGGAGAGCAGGAATCCAGAGAATGAAGAGGTGACAGGCTTTATCAGTGTCTACGAAATGATTCTTTTTTTTTTTTTTTAAATGGCGGGCACATGTGAAGCTCTGGAAGCTTCCAAGATGTCGGGGAGGAGGGGGCAGGTGAGAAAGGCGAGCAGATGGAGGGACTGATATTTTTTGGGAAATAGATTTTATTTTTATTTATTTTTAGAGAGAGGGGAAGGGAGGGAGAGAGGGAGAGAAACAGTAATGTATGGTTGCTTCTCACATGGCCCTCATGGGGACCCGGCCCGCAACCAGGCATGTGCCCTGACGGGGAATTGAACCGGGACCCTCTGGTTCCCAGCCCGTGCTCAATCCACTGAGCTACACCAGCCAGGGCACCGAAATGATTCTTTATTAGGTGATTTCATCTTTGTGTTTCCTTAAAAGTTAGAACATCACATGGCCCAGATACAGTTTTTCTCTAGTGACATTAAACCTTTGTGGATGTGTTTAAGGCAACTTGTACAGGATGTGAAATTATAAGTCCTCAGCTTTTGAGAATATAATTTAGTTAGAACATAGTTGGCTTCCATCACCCATGCTTCCGCTTCTACTCATACCTGGGACTGAAGGTAAAGATGAGGCAAGACACGTGAGGAAGAAAGAGGATTACTTAATAATCCAGAAGTGGACCCTGGTTTTAGGGAAGGGCCTTGAGATTCATCCCAGGTCCCTTGCCTCCTTAGAAGAGATGGGCAAAAAAGCCTGTGGGTGTCACATACTTAAAGACACAGGATCCCAGAGTGTTGCTGCTGGAGGAGACCCTTAGTGGACTGCTCTCCTTGACAAATGAGCTACAATAAGGGCTCCTCCCATTTACTTTATTAGCTGAAGTTTCCCAATGGACTTTTTTTTAGGTCACATTGGCCAAGATTGGCTCAAATGTTCACCCTAAATCAATCATGTCAAAGGACTAAGACAACTGTGATTGGCCTAGACCAATCATGATTGACTCTTTGGTGGCCTAGGGAAGGAGGGTCCTCTTTCCTGAATATATGGCCTGGTACAGGGTGACACTTGAACAAAATTTAGGCTCTCTCAGCCACCAAGAAGTAAGTGTGTGTGTGAGAGAGAGAGAGAAGGTGAGAGAGAGAGAGAGAGAGAGATTAGGAGCAACTGGTTGTTTGTTGAATGGGCAGCCAGCAGTGTCTGCTCTGGGAAAATCAGATGAAGACCCTGAAATGCAGGAACCATGAATACCCCATATCAGATGGACAGGAACAAAGATGCAAATGCCTCCAAAGAAAAACACAATCAATAAGGCATATCTTCCAAATGATTTGGCTTCTATTCAGCTCTTCTCATTTTGCTCCTCATAATACCACCTGGCAGTTAGAGATGACTCAACTTTATTCTGTGCATCACTTGGGGGTGTCAAATGGTTTCCCTACTAAAGACATCATGCTAGTGTGCTTGTGGTCTAGATGGGGCATGTGCAGCACACTGTTGGTAGTCTACCCAGCATTCATTGTATCTACTCTTCCTTTCAAACTGAATCCTGATTGACATAAACCTCAGCTTCAAAGAAAAGTCTTCATGACTCCAAGCCACTGGACACTGGCAGCCCCCTGGCAGTGGTTATAGGTCCAAGGATGGGCAAGGTGGTTACAGGCCCAGTCTGACTGAAGGCAAGGAAGGACTGGAGTCCTTTTGAGGGAGGAAGTTCTTTTTTTTTTTTTTTTTTTTTTAAAGATTTTATTTATTTATTTTAGAGAGAGGGGAAGAGAGGGAGACAGACAGAGAGAGAAACAGCAATGTATGGTTGCTTCTCACATGGCCCCCACTGGGGACCTGGCCCGCAACCCAGGCATGTGCCCTGATGGGGAATCCGGGACCCTCTGGTTCCCAGCCCGCGCTCAATCCACTGAGCTACACCAGCCAGGGCTTGAGGGAGGAAGTTCTTATCTCCCTCTTGCTGGCTAGGAACAAGGAAGTATGCAGCCCTGCCTGCCACTGGCAGCCTTGTAGTGAACATGAGGGGAACAAATGTTACACTGCATGAGATGGAGCCAACACAGGGAAAGAAATGAGGGCCCCAGTGACACCACTGAGTCACACCTGGAACTACCTCCTTTGACTTGGCTAAGTAAGGCGACAATTTTCCTTATGACTTAAGGCAATGTGAATTGAGGTTTTTGGTTACTTGCAGCTGAAAGCATTCTTCTACTGAAACAGGCACTCATTATTATTTTCTTCTACAAATGAAGAAACTGAACAAGAGAAAGTAAGTGAACTGCCTTAGGTCTTATAGGCAAAAGAGTGAGGGAAGTATAGAGGCCCAGTCTTTGACCCTGAGTTGGCTTGTTTTATTCCATCTAATTCCCTTCTATAACAAGGACTACTTCTCAGTGATCAAAATGATCTTGAGTTGATCTGGGGAGGTTGAGAGAAAGGGTAAATTGTTTCCTAGGAGCCCCAGTAGGGTTGGCCCGAGAAATCTAATTCCCCCTGGGTTGGCTTCTGGCTGCCATCTGGACAGATAATTATTACCCTGCCCTGTCTTTGTTTAACTGGCTCTGTAGTGGGAACAATGGATTCCAGTGAATTGTGCTGGTAAACAATATCTTCTGCTTCCTGGGGGAAACTTACAAAACAAAGGATGAGTGCCCCCACCCCCAAGAGGGAGGGAGCAGGATGGAGAAGGGAATAGACTCAGGAGCCATGGCAACAGGCACCTCTGAGGTTGGTCATGGGGAAAGGTCAGGCTCACGCAGAGCCAACACTGTTTGAAAGAGGCTGAAGGAATTAGTCAAAGAACACAGACGAAGGACCCATGGACGTGGTCAATGGGTGCGGGGATTGACTATGGAAGTAGGGGGTGGGCTTGGAGGAGGGGGCTGGAGGGGAAAAAATTGGGACAACTGTAACAGCATAAACAAAAAAAAAAAATGCTGACTTAGAAACAAAAAACAAACAAAAGAACCTGCATCCTGGGGCACTACCAGCCGCTGTTCTGAGAGGCCATGCCACTCTGTCCCTGACAGTCCATCAGTTCCAGATGGGAACTCACTGGTAGATTCTCCTTTGCAGAAAAGTCTATCCATGACGCAAGCACAACCACAGGCTGGGTGAGTCCCTGGGGGGCTCTGGGGCGGAAGTGGCTCCTCAGAGTCATCCTACATTGGGCTGAAATAGCCTGGCCTGTATAGTCTTGCCTTCATTAGTCACTGGATGTGGGATGGCCCTGGAAGTGCATGGCTTTGAGCAAGGCAGCTCTCCGCGGTTTAGGCGAGCCTGAGGGGGCTGACGGCCTTGGGCTGACTTCTGACCTCACTCCTGGCGGCTGCAGCCACTAGTCCTTCTTGAAGAGGGATCTGGGTGGTGTGTCTCTGTGCCCATCACACCAACCCCCTCCCCCATTGAGAATCTACCATCCTTGAATTCTTCTCTGGAGACCAAGGGCTCCCCTTTCTTTTCCATTCCTGAGATGCCACAGGAAAAGGAGCAGTTTGAACAGGGAGACTCTCTTGCAGCTTCTTGGTCTGTGTTCATACCAACTGTGAGCCAGGTGGTGTGGGGAATGCTCTGTAACGACCAGCCAAACCTTACAGCTTAGGGCCCGCCTCTCAGCTTCAGAAGGAGGACCTCTCGGTAGGAGGCAGATCTGGCCCTGTGAGGACGATCGTTGGCAGGAGTGCAGACTAGCCCCAGCCTGCCACGTGAGTCAGCTGCCGGCCTGACTTTGCCTCTTTTTTTTTTTTAAGATTTTATTTATTTATTTTTAGAGAGAGGAGAAGGGAGGGAGAAAGAGCAATATATGGTTGCCTCTCACATGGCCCTCATTGGGGACCTGGCCTGCAACCCAGGCATGTGCCCCGACTGGGAACCAAACTGGAACCTTTTGGTTCCTAGCCCGTGCTCAGTCCACTGAGCTACACCAGCCGGGCGTGACTTTGCCTCTTTTTCCTCATTGGTAAAACTCAGATTACATCCCCTTTTCTATTGCTCATATAACACTACGATGAAGGTGAACATAGTAACTACTAGGAAAACGAAAATTTAAAAGGTCTACAGAATTGTGGGATAGTGCCACCATCATGTTTGTTATTAGTAGAAGTGGCTTATGGATTGTGTATAAGCCATGCCCGCTTATTTTGGCCGCATCCTAGAAAAGGCAAACGCAAAGTGAAAAGCACTGGACTCAGGGCAAATGACCTTTTCCCTGCACACTAATTCCCCCTGAGGAAGAGCCCTATGCCTTCTTCCCTAGAAGGCCCAGATCAAATCTCACCTCTCTGTGCTCATTCACTCCTGGAGAATGAATAGCATGTGCAAAGGCCCTGAGGTGGGCCCTTGCCTGGCAGATTTAAGCTATGGCTTGGAGACCAGAGGCTGGGGCAGGGTTGGGGAGGATGGCAGGTAGGAGATGATTAGAGAGATAGTGGGGGTGGGATGAATGTGACACACACCAAAAATGGCCTTGCAGCCGTTGCCAGGACTCTGGCTTTAGCTGAGTGAGGTGGGGAGCCATTGCAGGGCTCAGAGCTGAGGAGTGACATGATGTGACTTAGGTTTAAAAGGATCCCTCTGGCTGATGACTGAAGAGGCTATCGAAGGCAATGGTGGAAGCAGGGAGGTCAGTAAGGGGTCTGTTGGGATAACTCAGGCAAGAGGCGAGGGTGCCTTGCAATGGAGGGTGGTAGCAATGGAGGTGGCGGCAAGTGGCTGGGTTCTGGGAGCACCTGGAGGTAATACTGGTCAGAGCTAATGACAAATGAGCAAATTGGTCCAGAGGGTGATTTGGATCAAAAAGGAATGATCTGCCTAGAGCTGTACAGCTAAATGAGTGGCAGGCCAGGACCAGAAAAGCCTGGAATAAACCTGACTCCTGTGCCTGAACCATGCATTTCTGTGGGTATGAAGTGCCTGTCAGCTCCTGGGTGCATGTGCGTGTGCATGTGAGCCCAAGTGTGAGCCTGCCGGTGTGTAAACAGGTACTTTTGCCGATGTGTGTGGGGGATGGGCGACCTGGCCTGGGGCAAGTAGAAGCTGCAGGAGAGGAGAGCTGCAGGTCATTGGCTGCCTCTCGCCCCTGAACAAGTGACCATTTTGTGCCTGTCCCCACGTCCATCCTGCTGGTGCCTCCTGGCATCTTCCCTGCCCGGCTCCTTGCAAGCCTGGCCCTGCAGATCCCTGCGTCCAGGTTAATCTGGCTTTCACGAAGCAGCCCTTCCCCCTTCTGCTCTGACAATGGAGAGGGAAGATTGAACCCTTAGGGCATCATTCTGACTCCTTTTTTTCTTTTTTAAACATGTAATTCCCTAGGGCCAAGTCCCAGCTGACCAGCCCTGTGACTGGGCATCTCTTTGTGGCTTGGAGCTGGGGTGGCAGATGGGGTGGGCAGGAGCCCATGGCTCACAGAAGACTGTGGGCAAGAAGAATGGTCTGGCGACGTGTCTTTGTGTGTCCCCAGAAGGAAGTGGACACTCAATGATCACTTGGGAGAAACATTCATGACACTAGAAAGAAAAGGGGATTCCTGAGAGGATGTTGAGATCACGCCGGGCCATCCCTGAGACCAGGACTCCTCTCTGTGGTCTCGTGGGGGGGTCTCCCCTGGTCCTGGCCCTCACTAGCACTTCTCATGGTTAGCTGGCTTAGACACACTCCCTGGGAATGACACTGGCCTTGGGTGAGCGCTCTCATATTTTAGCACGAACTTTGTCTTCGGAGAGTCGATGGCACAAAGATGCCATGGCAGTTCCCTGTCACCCCCCTGTCAGAATGGATAGACGCCTTAAAGGACCATTCCCTTGTTTGCCCCAAACCAGTGCTTCCTTACAAGGCTCATTATATTCACCTGGGGCACTTTTAAAAGTTAATTTTACTTAATATAAAAAATGTAAAAGCTGTGCGGTGACAGTCTGCCCCACCCCCATAGCACATTTCTCCCCACCCTGTGTCACCACTCTTGGTGCTTCCACGGTGCGCTCTTGGAGTGTCTCATAAACATGCATATGGATATAGAGTCTTATTTTATTTCACTCAGTTTTATTAAAAAATGTAGCATATACTATATACATCGTTCCACAGTTCACTTGTTTCACTTAGCATGTTTTGGGTATTTTTATATTGGTACGCACAGAATTTCACATTCCTTTTCTGGTTGCATGGGGATAGCAGAATGGGAGCCCTTCAAGAAATTCACTTTTAGATCTCCCCAGGGGATTCTATTGTAGGCAGCTCTCCAAGCCAGTTGTCTAACCTACATAAACGATGAGCCAGGACGGTATCCGCCCTCTGCCTTTCTTCCACAATGTAGTAGGCTAAAAACTGTCCCTCCCCCATGGGCCCTTCCCAGTCCCTGGGACCTGTGACTACTACCCTACCTGGCAAATGATGTAATTGAGTTAAGGGTTTTGAGATGGGAAGAGTACCTGGATTACCCAGTAGGCTCTAAATGCATTACAGGTACCCTTATGGGAGAGAAGCAGAGGGCGACCACAGGCAGACGCGGCAGAGAAGGCCACGTGAGGATGGGGGCTGAGGCTGGAGTGATGGAGCCACACACCAAGGGTGCCGGCAGCCTCCAAAAATTGGAAGAGGAGAGAAACATTCACCTGTGCCATCTCCCTCCAGGGATTGCTGCTGACGCATTCATTCCTGCTGCATGGTAAAGTCTCCTGGGCAGAGTGTTTTTGAGAGGAATCGCAACCTCAAAGCAGGAGTTCCAAGGTACAAACTTCCAGTTACAAAATATGTTAGTCCTGGAGATGTGATGTGTAGCGTGGCAACTGTAGTTAGTAATACCGTATCGAACATTTGAAAGCTGCTGAGTTGGTCTTCAAAGTTTTCATCACAAGAAAAAAATTGTAACTATGTGTGGTAATGGAGGTTAACTAAACTTAATCATGGTAATCATTTTGCAAAATATACTAATAGCAAATCATTATGTTGTACACCTGAAACTAATATAATGTTATATGTCAATTATAGCTCAATTAAAAAAAAAGTTCCAGTATTAACAAAGTATTTCAGGGAGGGTGTTCCCTGCATCCTCAGTGGGTCTTTGCTGATTTCTGTCCTTTCCGAGGCTCGCTTTTTGCAGATAGAGCCAGGAGACTGAGGAAGATTGGCAAGGGGAACCCAAGATGCCATGCTTATAATATTTTAAAAAATTAGAAACTCGGCCCGCGATGTGGCTGTGCAGAGAGTCACTCCTGTGTTCCTGGAAGCCTGCATCCCACTCTTCTGTGGCACCCGTGTGGCCTCCGCGTGGATGCCTGCCACAGCCTGTCCCAGGGTGGGGTGACCATCTAGACATCCATTCCTCTGACAACCCTCCAACACTACCCAACACTACTTTTTGAAAACCATGTCAAGTGCAGTCAGAAATATTTTTACAGAGGCCTGACTGGCATGGCTCAGTTGGTTGAATGTCATCCCACAAAGTGAAAGGCCACTGGTTCGATTCCCGGTCAGGGCACATGCCTGGGTGGGTTGTGAGCCTGGGCCCTGGGGGGGTCGTGTGTGAGAGGCAACTGATTGATGTTTTTCTCTCACATTGATGTTTCTCTCTCTCTCTTTAAAAAAGACAAAAAATATATATATTTTTAAAAGAAATATTTCTGCAGAGATTCAAATACAGATTTGATCCATTTAACCCCCAAGGGAAGGGCAGGCCTGAGTGGGAGGTGCTAGATTAGTGACCCTCAGGCTCTTCCAGCTTGGGGAGTCTGAGATCCTACGACATGTTCTGGGTTAAACGACTAAATGATGATGGGATAAGCATTCAGCCACCGCACAGGATTTCTCATTCAGCAGGACCAGTCACTGCTACATCAACAGAACGGTGTTAGCAGGGCTGCAAGCCAAGGCATGGACCGCGCCTCCTTTTTGTGACCATCGATGCATCATTTCCTCAAAATGACCCATGAGATCAAGGTCAAACCTTTGGTGTGGGCAGTCTGGCCCCCAACTCCATTTGCTGCATGATATTGTAGCTGCCGCCTTCCACACCTGTCCTCGCCCTCCCTGCTGACACCCCAGACGCTGCCTGTTCCTTCTCCCCTGGCGCTCTCTGCCTGCCAGTCATCCGGCTTCTGGCACAGGTCCTCCTTGACGTGCCAGTGACCGTCGCCTCCACTTCCGACGGGACTTCCTCCCCCGCTGGCAGCTGGATCTGCTCCCCCTGCGCTCCTTCCGGCTCCCGGCCTCTCCTCCAACCCCTGCTGCGTTCATCCACCCTTCTATGCGCAGCCAGCAGCAGATGACACATTTTGCAATCACACTGCTATTGTCTGGCCCACCTCCCTGTGATCTGCACATACGGTGCTTCCTCAGCATGCATGTGCCCTTGCCTGCCACATGGACCCCTCCTCTCTCTGCTCTTCCACTAAGTCTTCATGGGCTTCCTTCCCCAGGAAAGGGGTCCTCACTGTGTCAGCACTGGGCAAGCTCATCTCTCTCCCCACTTACTGACTTTCATTTGGCGTGTCTGTCCCATGCTGTCTAGTGGCAGCTCTTGCGCTTCATCGACTGCTCCTGTTACATGACATTTTCTGTGGACTGAATCATGTCATCTCACAATTCACATGTTGAAACCCTATGTGACTGTTTGTGGAGATGGAACTTTTAGGTCATAATTAAGGTTAAATGAGGCCACAAGAGTGGGGCCTTGTAAGTAGAGGAAGAGAGAAAGCTCTTTCTCTCTGTCTGTCTCTCTCTCTGTCTCTGAGCGCGCACCAAGGAAAGGCCGTCTGAACACACAGCGAGAAGGTGGCCACCTGCCAGCCAGGAAGAGAGTCCTTGCCAGAACGAGACCAGGCTGGCATCCTGGTCTCAGACTCCCAGCTTCCAGAACTGTGAAAAAATGAATGTCTGCTGTTTCCGCCGCCCTGTTTGCAGTGTTTTGTTGTGGCAGCCCGCACAGACGAAGACACCACCCTTTAGCCCGTCTCTGTCCAATCAACTGCCGTCCTAGGTCAGAATGTTTTGTTAAAAACTGTTTTTGCCATTAATGTAACTTCGTTACAGTATGTTGTTATAATTTTTCTATTTTATCGTAGTAAATCTTGTTAATCTCTTACCGTCTAATTATACTTCATCATAGGTCTGTATATGTAAGAAAAAATGGCATAAATAAGGTTCCGAATTATCCATGGTTTCAGGCATCCCCTGAGAGAGAGACATTATCTCCTAGGAATGTAGCTTGCTGAATGTTTACAAACTGAGTGCACTCATGTGACCGGAGTTTGGGTCGAGCAGCAGCACCTCACTAGCATCCCGACAGTCCGCTCCATGCCCCTCCCACCTCTGCCAGACCGCAGGGCCGCCAGCATCCTGACTCCCACACCCAGCTCCGTGTTGCCTGGTTTTGTGCGTTATGTGAATAGAATCCCGTGGCCTGCACTCTTTTTGTCTGGCTTCTTCTGCTCAGCATCTTGTTTGTGAAATTCACCTCTATTGTTGTGTGTGGTTGTAGATTATTCATTCTCATTGCTTTCCAAAAGTCCGCTGTGGGAATACGCCACAATGTATTTATTTGTTCATTCCACGGCTGATGGGCATTTGGGGAGTTTCTGGTTTTAGCCATTACAAGTAGCGCTGCTATGAATATCCTAGTGCAGGTCCTTCAGTGAACACGTGCGCCTCTGTAGCGTCTGTGCCTCGGAGTGGAATTACCGAGTGACAGGAGATTCGTACGCTTTCGTGGCTACCACTGAACAGTTTTCCAAAGCACTTGAACTTCTTTGTATTCTTTCCAGATATGTGTGAGAGGAGATATTTCTTTATTCTCCTTTATGCCCCTTGCATAACGGGATGAGGTGATATAGGGTATTCAGGAACTGCTCTCTGGATGAGTGCAGAAATAAGGCTTTTCTTGGTGTTCAGGCGCTAGTGGGCCTGAACGTGCGTAACACGGTACCTGTGGGAATGAAATAGGTGGGGTTCATCAGGAGCTTGCTATCCTTGGTGTCAGAATGTTTGGGAACCCTCCTTAGCTGTGGACAACATGATCTTTTATGTTTAAGTCCTGGTTGGGGAGGGTGTGGTCCCATCACTCACTCCCGGGTTTCCTGATGACTTCGTTAAACACTTGCAGTGGAAGTTCATTCAATCCAAGATTCTAAGCCCCAGTATAGCAATGGAAAAAAGAATAGGATCCTCGGCTGGGCTGGGAGAAAGTCACAGGGAGTGGGCACACTCACAGTGTCAGATTCAGAATTAGAGTCTCCTCATCAGTGATGGGCACCTCAGCTTTGGAAGGCCCTAGCAAAGATGGCACACCCAGCATCTGGGGATGTGTCTGAGATTTTCCTGCTCTGCATAGGGTGCTGGGTCAGTCCCCTTTCCCACTGGAAGATGCTGAGATTCTCTGAAGAGAAACTGGTGTCCCAACATGGGTCTTTTTAGGAGGTTGAGATATGGAATAAGAAACAGATAAGCAAGAAATGGAGTGAGGAATGGGCTCTGAGGATGCAGTGATTATGAACCAAAGGAGTGAGATGTAGGGAGCATGAATTCCAGGGACAAAAGACAGGATTGAACCAGGGAGGAGATGTTCATCGCGGGGTCGAAGCCAGAGGTGGGAGAATGTGGCAGAATGCTGTTCTTTGAGATTTCAGGAAGTTCCATTGGGTGGCGTGCAGTTTTGGGGGGCTTAGGAGCAACTCTGCCTGAGGCAGAGGATTGGACCAGATGATCTCTCTGGATTCCTTCCCTCCTGATGATTCTGGGAAGACATTTCTCATTGTCTTGACAGTCCTGAAATGTCTTTCCTTAATGGGGAATTTATCTGCCGGATTCAATTTAACTGTTGCATTGTATTTTGTACATATACCTGCCCTGGGGCAATGGTTACATTTTAAATAAATCAAATAAATCAATAAATATGATACGCCTCACTTTAATCATTACATAATGCAAAAAATTATGATAATGCCACATTAAGTTGCAAATTAAGACATGCAAAAGTAAGGAAATGTGGAAATGAATGTTCTCCCAGCAACATTAACTCCCCTGCCTTGCGATGCGGTATAATAAAGTCTATATTTATATCTGCCTACCTAGCAGTCTCTCGTTCAGCACGGGACAATGTGGGGGATTATTGCCATTAAGAACCTTAACTTTTGTGTCTGATGGCTTGTTGTAAATGTGCCATCTTAAATGAAGCATTAGCCTGGCTCCTGCCAGGGAGATAGAAGGGTGCCGCAGCGAAAGCGCAGGCTTTGAGCAAGGATGCCGAGCCAGCCCTGTGACCTGCCCAATTTGTTCTCCTCTTTGGACTTCTGTTCTTTCAATTGTGATAGGCAGTTTTTATTTATCTATGTATTTATTTATTTAATTTATTATTTTAAAAAAGATTTTATTTATTTACTTTTACTGAGAGAAGGGAGGGAGAGAGGGAGAGAAACACCAATTTGGATTGCCTCGCGTGTGCCCCCCACCGGGGACTCATCCTGCAACCCAGGCATGTGCCCTGACTGGGAGTCCAACTGGTGACCCCCTGGTTCACAGGCCAGCAGGGCTCAGTCTGCTGAGCCACACTAGCCAGGGTATGCAATTGGCAGCTTTTAAATGCAGATTAAAAACCCTATGTGCTGCATCTAGACCTCTGCCCTCCTCACACTGCTAGCATAAACCTTTTCTTTTGTGTTATTGTGGTTCATTTATAATTTCACTTTGAAGTAAAAGGTTTTGTTGCTCAACCATTTCCCAGTCATGGCTCTAGTCCTACTTTTACAGATGGAAAGATCAGGGAGGTGAAATAATGTGCCCAAGATCACACAGCAGGTTACTCTCAAGGAGAGCTTCACCCCAGGTCAGCACTCCCTCCCAGGCCGGCAACCTTCCAGTGACCTTGCCCTTGCCCCCACATGAAAGCCATCTTCTGGCTGGTGCCTGGCTCCTGGCTGGCACTTGATGCAGAAGGGCAGGCCGGCTGTGTGCGTGCAAGGTAGAGCAGCAAGGGGTGCTGGGAATACCAGAGGTGCGGGAGTGAGGTGGGCACTAGTTCGGACCTCACCACTTGCTGCTCTGCAACCTTGAACGATTTTGAACATTTCTTCTCCCGTAAAATGGTGGACGAGCATGCGGCCTTTTAGGACCGAAAGGAGCAATCTCTGTAGAATCCCTGTCAGTGTCCAGCTCCTTGCAGGTCCTAAATAAATATTAGCTGAGTTTTCAAAACATGCTTTGATTTGAAGAATCACTATGTTTCCCCAGTTTCCCTTGAGCTGCCTCAAGATTTCACTATGGAAACTCCATCAATAATGATATATTGTAATAGGTTTAGCATTCTTCTCTTCCCACCAGATAATCTTACCTCTCTTTTCACTTACAGACACCCAGAAAGGGAACATACTTAAAGCCCCCGGCACATTCAGTGGCTCCCTACTGCCAATGGAATTAAGCAAAAACACTTTACTCTTCCCATCCTGCCTGCCTACAAGCTAGGCAATCCCCAATGCTCTCAACATGCCTTTGACTTTGCACCTGTCTGTCCGTTGCCCGTCCTGCTTCCTCTTCCTGGAACACCCCCTACTCCCTCCCTTCTTTCTTGCATTCCCTTCCACACTGCCCTGTCTCTGCTTATGAAAATCCAGCCTGCCCTTGAAGGTCCAACCTCCTCTATGAAACTCTGATTGCCTTCAGAACAATGCACCGTCCTCTGGCTTCTTCCCCCAAAGCCCCTTTTATGCTTCTAGAATGACTGTGGCTTTATTCTCCCTCATTATGCAGTGCGTTCTGGCACCACGAGGTCCATTGTCTTGAGAACATGGATGACATCCTGCTTATCTTTATTGCCCTTGCAATGATGATGCATGTAGAGCCTTCCATGCAGGATAAATACTGACTAGAACCAGGACTAAATGTTACTAGCTCTCTGGTCCTTCCACATGACAGGAGAGGCGGGGGCGGGAGGAATGTGCTGGGTGCATGGGGAAGAGCGCTGGGCAGAGGGACCAGGAGGGGTTCTTAAAGGCCACAGTGAACGTTGGAGCCCAAGTTCCTGGGCACCACAATTTTGCCAAAGGTGGATCTGCAGAAGTGGGACCAAGATCCTCAGTGAAATCGCCTGGGGCCTGGGAGAAAAGGTGTTGGCTGTGTCATTTACTGCTTCATTACCGCTCTACAGTCTTTTGGAAACCCGTCGGTGTGATGATCCAAGTCTCTCACCGGGGCCTGGAGTTTTCAAGTCCCAGCGCTGGCATTATTTGGGCTTAAACTGGGAAAAATGTAATTTATTTTTCCTGTTTGTTTTACTCAAAAAACTACTGAATGAGGTTCACGGTCACCCTCAGGCTGCTCTCCAAAGAGCCTCACATTTATAGGCCTCACTTCCTGCAGTGGAGGGGTGGGTGCAGGACTGCGGAGGTGACTTCCTGCTTTTTATAAGTCATGGGGAAGGATAGGAAGTTCACAGCAATACCAAGAAATAAGGCTTTTGGGGGATGAAGTCAGGATTGAAGTTGACACCAAACAAATGTAAAATACGCAATCTGTTCTTCAGGAACTTATGCTGGGCTGGGACTTGGTGACTCAGCTCCACAGCAGGGACTTATTGGGTGCCAGTTATGTGTCCCAAAATATATTAGGAAAAAGCGGTGTTGACCCAGATGTGCTGGCATTCAGTCTCCAGTGCCACCAGCTGTCTTGTTGGGTGGCCTTCACCCTCTCCTCTAGCTCCTGGTACCCAGGAGGCTGCCCTTGTGCGTAACGCAGGCTGCAGACCAACTGTGCATGCACGCTGGTGTGAGCGAGAGTTGCTAGTCCCCCTTTCACATCGTTTTCACCTCCAAACAGGTCTCCTTTGGGGATGAGCACAAACATCGATGGCCCAGCCTGGGTCATTCATTATGCAAGGATCTCCTTGTGCTTTAATTATGAAATGTCTCAAAATTTCAGGAAAGGGCAGAGTAGAAATGCTTTGTACCCAGCCAGAATTAGCACACGTCGGCATTTGGTCACATGGGTTTCAGACCAGAGCCTCACACGTACAGTCTGCTGCTGGGCAGAGCCACCTTGGTTGCCATCTGATTCCTCTTCCAGGCCTATGGCTCTTCTGGTTGTACCACCCTACCTTCCCCCTGCCCCCCGCCGACTTTCCAGATAGGTCCTAGGAGATCAAGGCGGCCCCTGGGCAGCCCCAGCAGCAACACCTTCCTCCACCAGCCATGGGCACCATTCCACTTGTTTTACTAAAGGAATAACACCTTCGCTGCCATGATGTGGCTCGGGGGTCCCGCTGCTGTGCTGTTTGTGGGGTGCCCGAGAGGAGGCTGAGCTGTCGGAATGAGAGAGACAGAGAGGGAGCAGGGGAGAGCCGGAGTATCAGAATGAGTGATGTGCAATGTTCAGGGGTCAGCGCATTACAAAATGATTCTCGTTAATTATTTAGAGCCACCATCTCTTGCATGGCAGGTGTGGACAGCCAGGAAGGGATGTCTGCCTTTCTCTCTGAGTCACTGAGAGGAGAGGGCAGCATAGCCTTGGGTCAGCTTTGCATGGTGTGTCTCGGGGTAACCCCATTGTGGGGGTCCCTGGAAAGGGTGGGACCAGGCTGAGCAGGACTCCACATCTTTGAGACTGCTGGCATTCAATGCCATGTTGGAACTACTGACTCAGGCTCTGTATAGATGGAGGTCAAAGAGAAAAATCACCCCATGATACAACCTAAAATGAGACAGTGCCCAGGTCGCCTAAAGCCAGGCTTGGGTAGAATGAGCAGAAGGGTGGTAGGAGACAAAGACTATGTCCAGGAAAACATTCCCTCAGCTTGTGGGGGAGTAAGTTTTCCTTCCTGTCCAGCTCTTGCCTTTCTGTGAAATGTCTACCTGTCTCCCATGCCAAGTCTAATGGGTCCTTGTTGGCCCAGCATGGCTGGCCTCCCCTAGTGTGTCCTGTGGCCTGAGGCTGGTAGCCCCCTCCTGCTGCCGACGCCTGTCTGGGCAGCTGGACTGTGGTCTGAATGGTGTCCTTCTGCCTCTCCTGGTTCCCAAGGGTCCTCTCGTCTCCCTACTGCCAAGCCAGGCACAATGGTTCCTGAGGGAGAGTTTTTTTGTTTGGGTGTTTCTTTTCTTGGTTTGAATGAGATTATTGTCAGTGAAGCAGCAGAGAAACAGATTTTGAGGAGAACATAGAAATAAAAAGTCCAAGTGGAAAAAGGCAATCCTGGACCCAGGCAGCCGAGCTGAGTGGTCGGTGGTATGAGCCTGGAAGCGAATGCACTGTGGGTGGGGGTGGGCCTGGCTCTGCCCAGAAAGAGTAGCATCACTTGGGCAGGTGTACTGATCTGGCCCAGCCTCAGTTTTCTCATCTGTGAAGTGGGGCTACAACCAGTAGCTACTTTGAGGATAGGCTTCTCATTCTCATGTGCATCTGAAAACAGGGACATGCTGTGAATGAACCCTGAGAGTGACATGGGGACTCAAGCATAATCCTGAGGCCACAGAAATGGCAGAACATTCTCCTGTATCTTGTAGCTCCTGAAATATCACTTGCTCCCTGGGGCAGGGAGACCCCACTTGTTCATAGCTCATCTACACTCGTGGGCTGCTTGGCTGGTGGTTTCAGCAGTGACCATGGAGACACCACGGCTCACTCTGAGTGGCTTCCCTCCCCGCCCCAATACTTCTGATCTTCCTTTCTGGGGGTCTGGCACCTCTGGTGGGGCACCAAACATGCTCCCCTCACCCTGAGTGCCATCCTTCCCCACTCTGTATTCCAGTTCTGGGTCAGACTCCCAGGCTGCTGCAAGGGATGCCCAAGCATGGCTCTGGAACATACCAGTCTTCTGATTCACTGGGAGGGTGTGAATGAGTTGTACGAGAGCATAAAACCCAATGCCAGGTGACAGGGTTCCTGTGTGAGAATGGACTCTGAGAAAGCGGCGAAGGTGAAGTTGAGCCAGTGGGAGTTAGAAGATGTGTGACCCAGCCCCAGAGACTGCACTCACATGCTGTGTGACCACGGGTCACTGATGCCCCCTCTCTGGGCTGCAGTTACCTGATCACTGAAATAAGGAGATAGTCTAAACTCGAATGTTAGCTCAGTTCTAAAGTTTAATGATTGGAAGACTTCCTGGGATGGAGGGGTGCTTAAGATTTGCCCCCATGCGAGTGGGTTTGGAATGGAGGAGTAGAGAGCTGGTGGGCACCTTCCTGAGGTCCCTATTTAGCAACCCCCAGGGCTGCCCCTTGGCCCAGCCTCCACACCATGTTTGCATCCTCCTCCCGAGTCCAGGCTGCCTCCCCAGATTGGCCTCAGTGCTTTCTGCCGCTTTTTTTTCCTCTTCCGAGCCTAGACTGTTCCAGGATTTGTAATTGGTTCTCTGCCTCACTCAGATACCACCGCGTCGAGCTCAGCCAGTTTCCCTCCCTCTCCATGCATCTTTTTCATCCCTCTGCTGTTGGACCTGCCTCCCCCACCGTCACCACTTTCCCTCTCCCAGAACCTTGACTCCGGCTCATCCATCTTCCTGGAGCGCGGCTGGTCCTGGCGCTCCCCTTCCAGTGCATCCAGGGGCCAGGTGCTGTCGGGATGCACACATGGAGAGAATGAGATGCGCCCCCCTCCCTGGGTACAGGGAAGATAATGATCTGAGCGCTTCCCTCCCAGGGCATGATGAGAATCAGTGAGTTAATGCCCATAAAGTATTATAATTACTCCATGGAGTCATCTGACGGAGCGATGAGGAACTGGGCATCTGGCTCTAATTTACTTAGAGCTGGAGAATTCAGGCAGAAGCAGCAGCCCCAGTATTTCTTTTCTTTTTGTACCAACCACGCACCCCGAGGCAGAGCAGTGTCTCCAAGCAGAGACGGACCCCACCTGGTGAGATACACACACACATCGAGATTCAGGAGACCCAGGTCTGGAAGGGTCATTGCAGACATTCACACTGTCCCCACACCCCGCCACCTTTGACAGCCCGGGAAGCAGGTTCTGAGCCCTTCAGCGGCATCCTCTCTGCCACCCAGGTGGTTCGCAGGGAGTTGGGCGAAGAAACTCCATCTCCTCATTCACGACCACGTGCTATTTCCTGTCTCGCCTCCCTCTCCCTCCCTCCTTCCTCCCGCTTTCCTTCCTTCTCTCCCTCTTTTTTCCATCCTTTCTTCTTTACTTTTCCTTTCACGTGGATTTGTTTATGGTGCAACCCCATGCTGGACATGACCCCAGGTTTCCTCTTTTGGGAGACCAGGCATCAGGGAACAGATAAGAAATTGCCAACCTAGAACTCTGTCACGTAGAGCCGGGAGGATCCACCAGCAGGCAGGCAGCCTCTGCTTCCCTGTGCCCACCAGCCACCTCTGCATCCAGGTCCTTCCAGCTTCCAGCCCTGCCTGCTGCTGCTCTTTCCTCGATGCCTTTGCCCAAGCTGTTCTTCCTTCCACAGGTCTCTTCCTCCTGCTTAGCTGCTGAAACACAACCTTGTCCTTCCAAAAACCTTTGCAAACCAGGCCCCAGCCTCCTCTCATCCTCACCGAGAAGCATTTCATCCTGAACCTGTTGCCACGGCTCCATGTCACTCGGCTATTAACACTCTCTGTCCTCCAGACTCCTTTGGCTCACCAGTTGTACCGACATGTCATTTTGCCCTTGCTTCACGTGTTCAACTTCACCAGGCAAGCACCTGGTATTCCTGGCTCCTCAGGGTCTGTTCCCTCCTTCCCCACGGTCTTCCCAGCCGTCTCATCCCCCCAGCAGGGCCCCAGCCTCTGGCCATGTTATTCCACAGGATCTGGAAGCCCTTCGTGAACCAAAGCCACCTCCATGATGACGGACACTGGGACCGTGGCTCTGACCCTGCCCAGTGTCTGCCTTCCCTGGAGCGCAGCCACTGCCACGGTGAACTTGAGTGTTACAAATACCGTCACTGGCCCTGCAGACATCTCTCCCCTCAGACTGCTTACCCAGCTCTGTCCCTTCTACATGTGAACGCCTCATCTCTGTCTTTGGAGTGTAACACCTTGAACAGAGAGACCACGATGACAATGGAATCTCAATGAACCTCATGAAACATTTGTTCACCAACTAATTTGCTGACGTTGCCAGGCTGTTCGTCTCACTTTGGACTTTGGTGTTGAGCTCTTTGCCCGTGTCAGGAAGCTGAGGTGATGGGTTTTTGTCTGGCCCAGACTCAGGGGTGGAAAGGTCATGGACTCTGGCTCCAAGGGAGGTGAACCAAAAGAATTACTAGAGAAAAAGCCTTTGGCACCACCCAGTTTGCATGGCCAGACTTGAGTTAATGCCTGTGAACAGGCGACTCTTATAGCAAACGTGTGACGCTGGTCCTCCTGTAACTCTGTTACAAGGATGCTCATTTGTAATGTACATGAGCCTTGCGCTTCCTGGGGACCCTCATTCTGCTAAAACATCGAACGCACTCACAAACCTAAGCACTTTCTCTCTCACTGGCAGCTGTGATGACTGGAAGAGAAAACAGCTATTTCCAGTTCAAATGAAGAGGTATTTATCATTGACCACAGAAATAAAAACATGACCTCGATGAATGAAAAGCATCCTCCCCACTTAATGGAATTTGCCCAAATTCCCTCCATCATCTCTCTGCCCTCCTCTTCCTCTCCTCCTTCTCTATCTTCTGTCTGATCACTTCCATGGGATTTGTACTGACTGCTGTGCTCAGTGACAAGAGGAACCTGCAGATTTTTCCAGAAAGATTGTACACATGCACAGATCTACAAACAGTGGAAAGTAGATAGGTCCTCAGAGACATCAGCCGGGGGCCCAAAAGGGCTTGAGTGGAAAAGGCCCTTCTCTAAGGTGGTCTGATCTCTTCAAGGTCGGGCTCACCACTAAATAAACTGCTGGCTGGAATGCAAGTCCTCCTGCCACCCCTGACGGAGGTCACTGGTGGCCAGGTTCTGCCGGGGAGGACAGCTGCCTCTAGCTGCCTGGCCACTGGGCTGCCTTTCCCCTGATGTCCTTTACTAGCTCATCAACTGGGCAGGGAAATCATGTGTCCAGGCCCCTGGCCACCCCTACCTCAGCACTGGGAACAGAGCACGGTTCTGGGGGCCCTGAGCCACATCCAGCTTCCTGTCTCTTTTTCTTTTGTTAAAGCCAAATGAAACAATGTAATTAGCTTGTTACAATTAAAGTGACTCGACT
>PVJI01005030.1:0-101195 GCA_004026765.1 Micronycteris hirsuta
AAGCAAGCAAAATACAACCAGAGAAACAAATTATAACCAGAGACATTGAAATTTAGAACAATCTGGCAGTAACCAGAGGGGAGGGGGAAGGGGATAATGGGGACAAGGGTATTCAGGAACTGCTATAAAGGACACATGGACAAAACCAAGGGGGAGGGTGGAAGCAAGGGAGGGAGGTGGGTTTGCCTGGGGTTTGGGGTGGGGGTAAATGCAGACAACTGTAAGTGAACAACAATAAAATAATTTAAAAAAAATCCTACCTTATTATTTCCTTAAGAAGCAGTTTGCTAAAAATTACCTACGGAGGTAACACATTCTATAACAAAATCATGTGTAGAACTGTATAATTTAGGAATTGTAGGTGAGTAACAGCCTAGAAATAACAGAATTTTAGTTTTATAAATCTAGCATTTAAGATGAAAGAAATCTTATTTCTTCATGGGGTGGGGGAGGGAAGTGGCAAAGCCTAACTCAAAAATGTAATTACATTTTTAATAAGCAGCCAATGTGTTTTTTGCTTTGGATGCTTCATGATTCCAATTTTAACAAGCCCATGTTCAAGACGGGGTAAGGTGATAACAGGGGAAAGAAGGGAAGGATCATCAAGGAATATGTATAAAGGACCCATGGACAAAGCCAAAGGGGAGGAGGATCGAGGATGCGGGGGGAAGACAACTGTATTTGAACAGCAACTGTTTTTAAAAAAGTCCATGTTCATTTCTGATCGGCTTCTGGATTTCATGAATGACCTGTAGATGTATCCTGGCAACCTGAAAAGCTTGACCTAGGTGTGTCCTGTGTCCATCTGTCTTGCTTGCAGCAGGCAGAGTGCATGTGGCCACCAGCTTGAGGGCTTCGAGGAAGGCTGAGTGATGCTCTCTGACAGGTCGGTCTGCACAGATGGTGTTCTCAGGAATAAACTCTTACATCTTAACCCATAACTGCAAAAATCAAAGAGGGCTTTGTAAGTCCTCCCCAAAGTGAAGGTTTGCACCAAGACAACCATAATGTGAGTAGAAAGGGAAGGGATTATAATTGCAGCTTTTCTGGCAATGTGGAGGTTTCTGTGTGTTTGGTGTGGGGGTGGACAGCAAGAGCAAATGAAATGCATGGTGAAGTGAATAAGAACCCCACGCTGGTTCCTTTCCTTCTCCAGTCAGAGCGGGAACCAGTTTAAAACTGACCCTTTTCCCCTTTGCCTTGAGAGAAGAGATGCAGTCTGACCAGAAGTTTGGGTCATGGGCCCCGAACGTAGAAACGTGGGCAGGTGCCAGTGTCTTTTGAAGGCTTTTCCCAAGTGATGCCATTTTTACAAGCATACAATAGCAGTCCTGTGAGTCAGTTGAAAAAAGTCTTCATTAACCAGTAAGGTACCTCCATTCTGACCATTGCCATGAAGCCCTCAAAACAGAATTACTTGAAGGAAACATAGATATGGTGGCACTTTTTGAGTGGAAGGGAAGGAGCTACGAAATTTTCAATCTGGTGCTGCTAGAATTCAGGGCACCTGCCTGCCTGCATCAAGAAGATGCAACTGTGTTAATAGTTTTATTGGGACCAGGGAAAAAAGATATCCTTGATTTTTGGTGACATAATTCTCTAGGCACTAAGTTTTCCTATTTACTTGATAAAACACACTACCCCTCCCTCTCCAAAATAAAACCTCAGTTTTAACAAGAGAACAAAATTCCATCCAATAAACTCATCGTTCACTGAAGCAGTGGCTCCCCATACTGGGCCGTGCCCTCTGATTTCAATATACACTGGAACCTCAGTTCATGAACTTAATTTGTTCTGGAAAACTATTTGAGAAGCAATCTGTTCAAAAACTGAATCTCCTTTGTTGCCTGACAGATGCATGACTGATCATATAGGTGTCAGCATGAAAGGGTTGTAGGGTGGGGAATCTAGACCTGCAGTTTTGTTGGACAACTGAGACTTTTTTCTGTGAGCAATTTGGTAGAGAATGGAGTTGTTTGAGAACTGAGATATTTGAGAATCAAGACATTTGAGAGCCAAGGTTTGACTGTGTTCTATCTAATTGCTGCTGCTTAGGGATAGATTTCATTTTAAACTTTTATACCAAAAAAAAAAAAAAAAATTCAGGCACTGTGAAAAGCGGTATAAAGAGCACATGAAGAAAGAACTGGGTATTCACAGTGTAGCTTGTGAGTCACTGGGGCGGTATGTTTGGGCACCTGCTGTGTGCGGGCGGACACTGCCAGGCACCACAGTGCAGCCCTCACGATGCATGTGAGGTAGATAGCACTGCCTCATTTTATAGGTGAGCAGAGCAATTCTGGTTCCTGTGCAACGCATGACGTGAGCAGTGGCCCAAGCATAACAGCCAGTGTGGTTTCCACTTTCAGCGCAGTGTGCGGATGGTGTGGTGCACAGCTAGCTCCAAGAGCTCAGCGCCTGGAGCAAGGCAAGTGCTCAATAAATAGGTGGATGAATGTGTCATTTAGAGAAAAAGTACAAAGAATGGCTGCCTATATAGATCTTAAAATGGAAAGCCAGTTCCTTCATTGGGAATGTGTTATTACCAAACTAAGTAAAACAATGCAGAAAGTTTGTTCTCCTCATTACATCTGAGCAGTGGGTGGAAGATGATGCACAACAGTGGTGATGGTTGGAATGACCACCTAAATTACCAGTTTGAAAGACAATTTTTCTTTTTAATCTATGGATATTTTGTTGTTGTTTTGGATCTGAACTGGCATCAAAAGGTTGCTGGACAATGTGTTCTAGATACACCATCACTAGAGCTACCTAAAAAGTTTCCCTAACTATACAGAACTTGGAAAATCCAGATTTTGTTCAGCAGTGTGTTTTCATGCACAGCTTCTGTGAACAGATAGTAAAAGTTGAAAGTCCTCTCAATGAACCTTGTGTCCAGATCAAGCGAAGGCTGAGGATGACTTTGGCAGCCAGAGTTGTTTATTTCTGTGGCAGCTGAAATTTGGGAGTGAAACAAACACACACACACACACACACACACCCCGGCTTGCTGGGGGTGGGGGTCACAGAAGAGCAGAGGAGTTGACTTTACATGGATACTTGATCTTAGATCAAGTAAAATCATAAACTTCCACCATAAAATTAAGATAAAACATACCGTTTCCTCTCAAACTCAGTTGAGCTCATCAGAGAAATACACACAAGCAACATGCCTTCACAACATTGTTTTAATGATTTAAAAAATACTTTTACCAATCATTGTGTTCAGAGACAGACTTTGAGCTTAAAGAAGAGTAAGGATTTGGCTCACATTGCAATATGTAGACAAAGAGGCACAATACCCACGTTCTGGAAATTGCTAATTTGGCCCACTTTCCCCGCCTATGCGGCTAGTTCCAGAAGCCCTTAAAACGGCCAAGAGTTAGGTTCTTTTTGAGAGTAGGCAAAGATGTCACATTCCACATGTTGCCTTATCTCACCACCTTATCCACAAATTGGCCCCACTGATTTTGAAAAGTAAAAAAAAAAAGTTTTAATGCGTTAACCTGCAGCCATGGATACACTCATGAATAAACCCAAGTTCAGGATTTCTGGGGTGGCCGTGAGGTGACCTGAGCCCACTCCACTTTCCTTTCATTCCTCTAGCAGCCCCTGGAGACTGGCACCCAACAGGTGGGCACGTCAGGCTCAGCCCTGTCCACCTGGTTGTGCCGGCAACTGGGGACAGGCTGGCTTCAGAGCCTCGGGCATCTGCCAAAAAAAGTTCATCTGAGGATTTCAACTGGGCTTCTAAAACCTAGCAGAGGAAGTGAAAATGTTTATAAAATGTCTTATGTGTCAAGTAAAAAAAATTAATGGTTCAAAATCGCTAATATAAAAAATAGCTAGCTTCTGCCCCTACAGAGAACAAGTAGGTATATAGTCTTTTTATAAAAAGATGTTTTAAAAAGCGTCTACCACCTACCTACGTGTGGAGGCTGTGGCCTCCTGCGTGTCCTAGCATTGGTGTCGCCTGCACACAGGCTGGCCAGCGGGGCGGGGTCTGCAGCCTCGGTGGCGCTGACGACCTGACCTACCCTGCCCCAGGGTCGGTTTCCCTACACTTGGCCGACTCCAGTCAGTTCCATCTGCTGTGCACCGACTTCCGCCTAGAAGCTGGGATGCCGGCGAGCTTGGCCTGCCCGGGTCACTGTCCCGCTCCTGGACGGACAGGCCTGCGCAGGTTCCTGTCCCGCTCTTGGTGGCCTGAGTGCCGGGTCCGCTCTTTTCCATCGCGGTACTCCCCGGGGTCGGCCGGCGCGTCGCGGTCGGGCGCTGGGACGCAGGTGCAGCCCACAGGCACTGCCACGTACTCCTCGGTGTAGATGGACCGGCCCCCGGCGCAGCCCGCAGTGCGGCGCAGCACCACGGTGGGCAGCAGCACGGGCGCGCTGCGAAGGCTCAGGTCCTCCTCTCCGCGCGGCCCGGTCAGGCAGCCACGGCACAAACAGTAGGCCTCAGGCAGGAGCCGAGGGTAGCGGGTGGGGTCGTAGGACAGCCTGCAGAGAGAGGCGGGGTCAGTGCACGCCTGTCTGGGTGCCTCGGTTTAGTGAGCGCTCAGGCAGCCCGCCAGCGGTCAGTACAAACTCAGGTGGTGTAAGCTCTGGTGGTGCACAGGGGTCGGTGCGCGGAGAGCTGGTTCACTCAGGGTCAGTGCAGGCCCGGATGGAGGGGCCCCACTGCAGAGTGGGCAGCTTAAGGGGTACCAGGTAGTGCTGATGTTACTGCTCACAGGAGTGGGAAGGTTGGCCAGACACTTGACCCCTGGTAGTGTCCATGCAAGATATGGATCTACAGAGGCACAGGCAGACTTCACAGCTGGCCATTCCCTAAACCATTTTCAGACTCTGCACTAATGCCCCTAGAGAAACAACATCTTTACACTGTGCACATGTACCCACAGGTGACCACACAGCGAATGCAGTGTGATCTGACACCCTTTCTGTGCGGGAACCCCGACTCCAGCTATCAGAGGCCACCCCCAGTCGGAACTGCCTCCATTCCAGTGCCCCAGGCTGTGCAGCCTCAGAAGGGGCTATCTGTTCCAGGGCACCGCCTACACTTTCTCCAGGACAGGTGAATTTGCATGGGGCTAGCTGGCCTGGGCGCCAGACCATGCAGACCATGGGTCGCCTGGCTGCTGAAAAAGCAGTGAATGAAGGAAGCTCTGAGACACCTGTTCAGAAGGCCACAAGGTGAGCCCTGTGTCCATCTGTCAGGGTCCATGTGCCCTATTCTGTGGAGCAGCAGACGCAGACCTGGCCAGTCTGGGACACTTGAAGTGCATCAAGGTGCACACTTGGTCATCTTCATCCTCATTCAGGCCTCCCTGTTTTCAGGTGAGATGCTGAGGACTGAGTGTCAACAGCTGCAAACAGCTGCTGCCACATGGTGAAGGGTCTGGGTTCCCTGGGGAACAAGAATACCCTCAGGTCCGGCTCCAGCCTCTACCGCCCCCTCCCCAAAGCAAGGAAGGCATTAATGCAGAGGGCGAGATTATCCCCATTTCTCATGGGATCACCATGATTCTAAATTCTCATTTCCATTAACCTGCCCATTTAAAACTTGTATAATCATCTTATGAATGTTTCTCTTTCTCCTGGAGCTAAGTGCGAGGGACCCTAAATTTTCTCAGAATAGAGCTACAACTTCTCCAACATCTCAAGCAGCACACTCCACCTGTAGAACTGCCATGTGCCAGAGTGGGAGGCCCCCAAAGTGCTGCTGACTCATGGGAGTCTGGGATAAACCAAAAAATGGTATGTGCTTAAAGGTTTCTGAAGCCTAGACCTTCGGGTGTGTGCTGTTTCTTGTCCACCCCTTTTACCAAGCGCTCCTGGCAGCGGCGAGGCTGTGGCACTGCAGGCACCTGGGGAGGGCCCGGCAGGGCTATCTGATCCCTGTGGCTTGCATAAGTCATAGGTCCTTCAAGTGACTAGTTCTGTGGACTAGTCCTCGCTGCTAATGACAAATACAGCAACCAGGTTGAAAGGTCTTCAGGGAAGTATGCTGGAACCATCTAGTGAAAGAGTGGGCAAGGGCGGCAGGGTGTGGGAGGGGCGGGCTGGGGGAGGGACAGCCAGCCCTGTTGCAGGAGGAGTGAAGTGGGCGATGCGGCCTGGAGAGAGGGACAGGGTTAAAGGGCGTTCTCCATGGAGGAGACCGTGCCCGCCACTAGGACAAGTATTAACTCTGAGTGGCCTGAGGGGGCAGACGGCCCTGGGCAGGTAAGGAGGGTATGTGAGTCCTTCTTTTGCTTGGGTCGAACATCTTTACACATGGTTGGTGAGGATGGCTGGGCAGAGAGGAATGTGGAAGTGATATCTTCACGCAATGGCAAGTTTACTCCACACCAGCGATGTGCCGTTTACAGAGTGGGAAGAGCTAAGATGGTTTTGCCTAAAGGGAGGTGCTGTGTGGGCGCCCACATCCCAGAGTCAGGTGACACCTGGTGTATGCAGAAGTGGGGGACTCAGGGACGCAGGTGCTGGCAGGGTGCTCTAAGGGGGTGGGTCACAGTTCAACCAGCAGACCGTGCCCCACCTGCCACCAGAGCATTCTAAAGCTGAGCGGGACACTTCCTGTTTGAGTGTGGGGACTAGCCAGCAGAGATTCCAAGGCTGCCGTTCAGGGTAACCAGAGGATATGGGTAGTAACGGGGGAGCGAGGAGGCCTCGGGAACAGGCATGGTCCCCTCCCAGACTTCCCTCCCACTGCTGCACCTGGAGGAGAGAGGCAGCCTCAACCGTGAATTCTAATGCATCTGTCGTGCAAACAAGAGGGGACAGTGGGGCTGTCTGCAAAATGCAAGTGTCTCTGCCACCCAGATCCTTACACTGACAGAGCCCACCCCTTTGCAGCCCAACACGCATGCAGACAGCTGAAATTAGATGTTTCGCTTGTCATCATTACTGCTCCCCTTCGCACTGCCATCCAGGCTTTTGCAGCAGTGACCTCTGTCCTTGTGAGGACTGACAGGGCCATCCAGCCGGCCTTTCCAACCTCCCCACCTCTTCTGCAGTTCCTACGCACAGCAGGGTGCTGGGACACAGGCTCCCTGGGGCCCCTCATGCTGGGGTTCCTGTCAGGAAAGTCCCAAGTCTCTGCTTTGCCTTCAGAGGCCTGCACAACATGGTCCTTCACGGTCCCATCCTTGTACCTCTTCACCATCCTTCCCTCCAAGCAGTGGGACATGCCCTGCATGCGCTGCAACCAAGCTCTGCTCAGGATTCCCCTTTCCAAAACTAGTATCGGCTCAGAGAAGACCCACCATATTTAAGGTCTAATTCAAGTCAGTAATATCTTAAGAGTTTTCAAATTTCCTTAGTTGAATTTCTTGTGCTCTTTCCCCATATTCTCATAACACTCTGGGCCTCTCAGAGGAGAGACGGTGAGTGGATGATGGTGTCCCATTCTTCATGCCTGGAGGTCAACATAAGGCCCTACCTGAACTCTCCAAGGAAGGGGAATTCCTAAAATCTCCGGTCACTTTCAATATTTATTCCAGAAAGACCTGAGTGCAGTGATGTTTTGGGCAGTGGGGTGTTAATGAAATATATCTACTATCCAAGGCCTCATCTGGGGGATAAATGCACAAAGAAACACCTAGACAGCTGGCCCTGCATAGTAGCTCAGGGAGGCTTCCTAGCAAATGTGGTCCCTGGGCTGGTCTGTCGGGAGGAAGGAAGGAAGGAAGGAAGGAAGGGAGGGAGGGAGGGAGAGAAGGGAAAGGAAGGGAGGGAGGGAGGGAGGAAGGAAGGGAGGAAGGGAGGAAGGAAAAGGGCAGGCAGGGCAGAGGCCAAAGCCAAGAGCACAGAAGGACAACACATGGGGCTGGGGGACGTAGAGCTGGGCCAGCAAGGGTCTTGATTCAGAGCAGAGAACTTGGCTTTAACCCTGAAGGTGATGGGAAGAGTGTCAAAGAGGGGAGCGACCCGGTCAGATAGAATTTTAATGGGTCCTTCAGACGATGGGATGGAGAATGATCTGGAGCCAAGAGAGGTGCTGCTGGAAGGGAGAGATTCTCAAATTATTAGCATATAGAGTGTAGTTAAACAAAATCATGCAAGGCAGTGTGTGGAGATATACCAAGCAAAAGGCAGGAAAACCAACTTTTAAGGGAGAAGAAGCCTAATTGTGGAGCCTGAGAGGGGCAGCAGTGCGCTCCCTGGAGCCAAGGAGGGCAGAGGCTGGGGAAGAAGCTGGTCCAAAACCCAGCTGGAATCTGCTTTAGCCAATTGACTGCTAGCGTCGGGGTGGGCAGCACACTACAGAACACTATGAGCAGACGACCGACAGCATACAGACTGTAGAAGACTCAGCAGATGTTTCATTACAAAGGGAAAAAAGAGGGAAGGGGACCTGCCCTCTTTTAAAGAGTTTTGGGAAACCATCAACAAAATGAAAAGGCAGCCTACTGAATGGGAGAAGATACTTGCGAATCATACATCCAATAAGTAGTTAACTTCCAAAATATATAAGGAACTCATACAACTCAATAGCAAAATACTGAACAATGAAATTTAAAAAATGGGCAGAGGAATTGAGTAGATACGTTTCCAAAGAACACATACAGATGAGAAGATGCTCAACATCACTGGCCATCAGGGAGATGCAAATCAAAACCACAGTGAGATACCTCCTCACACCTGTCAACATGGTCATCATAAACAAATCAACAAACAACAAGTGCTGGCAAGGATGTGGAGAAAGGGGAACCCTTGTGCACTGTTGGTGGGAATACAGACTGGTGCAGGCAGCCACTGTAAAAGCAGCATGGAGATATGTCAAAAAATTAAAAATAGATCTAACACATGACCCAGCGACCCCACTTTTGGGTATTTACTCAAAGGAAACAAAAACAGTAATTTAAAAAGAAATGTGCACCTATACGTTCACTGCAGCTTTACTTACAATAGCTAAGATATGGAAGCAAACCAAGTGTCCATCAATTGATGACTGGATAAAGAAGGTGTGATACATATACACAATGGAATATTACTCAGCTATAAAAAAGAATGAATCTTATCATTTGCAACAACATGGATGGACACAGGGGCTATTATGCTCAATGAAATAAGTCAGTCAGAGAAAGATAAACACCATATGATTTCACTTATATGTAGAATGTACAAAGAAAATAAAAACCCAAGCTCACGGATACAGAGAACAGGTTGGTGGTTGCCAGAGGGGTGGGGGTGGGGGTGGGTGAGATGGGTGAAGGGGGTGAAAGGTACAAACTTAAAGTTACAAAATAAGTAAGTCCTAGGATGCAATGTAGAGCATGGTGACCAATACTGCACTGTGTGTTTGAAAGTTTCTAACAGTAAATGTCAGCACAAGGAAAAAACTGTAACTGTGTGGTGATGCATACCAATTAGACTTACTGTGGTGACCACTGTGCAATATATACATACATCAAATCATTGTTATTTGCCTGAAACTAATATAATGTTGCATGTCAATTATATCTCAATAACAAAGAAAAAAAAAAGAGAGAGCCTTGAGTAGAGTAACAGAACTACCAGGGCAGCAAGACCTCGTCACACTTGCTGCGCAGTTACGAACTAAGACCCCTTTACTCCCAAGTGTCTCTGTTTGGATGAGAAATTATGTGGTTGCTTAAAAAACATACCAAACCCAAACTGAGGAACACCTCACAGGGCAGCTGACCAGCACAGTCATGGAAGACACAGAACTGAAGAAGCGTCGCAGACTGAAGGCGGCTGGAGAGCTCTGAGCGCCAGAGGGAACACATGAGCCTGGGCAGACCTGGGGCGGAAACGGGGCCTTCAGTGCAACACTCTGCAAAAGGGCCACACAGTAGGTGACAGGGCTGTGCCAGTGCCCGCTTCCTGACCTTGACAATGGTGCTGAGCTGTGATGCTGACCTTTGGGCAATC
The DNA here is from genome assembly GCA_004026765.1 of Micronycteris hirsuta. Classification (NCBI taxonomy): domain Eukaryota; kingdom Metazoa; phylum Chordata; class Mammalia; order Chiroptera; family Phyllostomidae; genus Micronycteris; species Micronycteris hirsuta. The sequence goes on from PVJI01005030.1 coordinate 9,903, forward strand.
TGCTTAAATGGTACAGGGAATTACTTGAACTAAATTCACTTATTTTTTATTAGTTTGAAATTATTTCAAAAGGAATTAAACAATAAAACAGAAAAAAATAAAGATAATCAGGGAAATTTGAACCCAACTGAGTATTTGAAGATGTTAAGGAAGTATTAACTTTTAGGGGTGATAATGGTATTGCGTGGTTTTGTTTAAACAAGAGTACTTATCTTTTAGACATACATACCAAATACATGAGCGTGTACACAGATACACACACAATGCTAAATGCTAGTTACAAAGTGCCATCTGAATCTGTCACAAGGTGGGCAGCAATGGTCATGAACTTAGTAGACCTGCAGCCCCCTGAGGTAGGCAATGCATGAGGGCACAGCCTCCTCACGGGTGCGGAGCCCGTGATTAAGGCACACCAGCGCCAAGTACAGAGAACCCTGAACACAGGCGGGTGGCCAACGGCTATGCCCAGGGAGGTCTGAGGTGAGGCTGCAGGCCAAGGAAGGCTGACCTTGGCAAAGAAGGAGTGATGGAGGGCTCAGCACAGGAGCCAGGAAAGCAGAAGCCCATGGCGGGGGGTAGGGCCTGCCAGTGTCACTGTAGCTGTAGTGATGTGCGTGTGTGCATGCTGGCTGGGTGGCAATTTGGTGAACTCTGTGAGAGATGGATGGGGCCTTACAGACCGAAGTCTGGATTTTACCTTGCAGAATATGGGAGGCCACAGGAAGGCTGTCAGCAGTACAGACGCCGTCATTCTGACAGTGGCAGAGACTCAGTTACAGGACAAAATAGAGGTGGGGGGTGGGTAGGAAGGGTAGGTGAGGCACAGCCTCTTCAGACTCAGTTACCTCATCTGTAACACGGGTTTGACCTCATGGGGCAAAGATCCCCAACTGAACAAGTGGGATCCTCTCTGCACACTGCATGTGCAGGCACCTGGCATCATCTGTTAGCTTTATCGGTGAAACATAGAGGCTTGGATGCTGTCATGGTCAGAAGGCTCATCTGACTAAAAATACACACTTTATTCCCACCAGTCGTTCCCCGAGAGTGAGATTTTCACCATTACAGTGACACAGCGGAACTAGGACACTGTGACAAAGAGACGCCTGCCTGCACTGGAATGTGGGGACATAATGAGAAGGTGTGAGATTTGATGGTTTTCAGATGATGGTTTTATGACCAGGAGGTTCTCTTAAAACAGAAGCGTGCCACCGCGGGGGGCGGCATGACGCCCCCATCACACCCGACACCCAGTGCTGTGGGTGCCAACACCACCGGTTTGCACAGAAAAGAGATAGGTACGTTCTAGAGGATATGGGTTGGGGGTGGAGAAGAGGCCAAGAGAGAAGGTTCTAGAAGCCTCGGGACAGCCTGGGAACAGACCAAACTCCAGCCTTGAGATTCTGGGAAAACGATCAGCTAGAGTGCTCTTGTATAAACAGAGCTGCCATGAGGACGAAACAGGAGGATGCTCCAAGAGGGACCCTGTCTCTGACCAGACGTGGCCCAGGACCAGGGAGAGGCCTGCACGCTGTTGCCTCCTTGTGGGCAGTAATTCTTTTGTCTTTACATGTTTTGCATAGACACACACTCCAAACACCTCAAGTTTCCCCTCTGATGGGATCTCAGAAGTGTCCCTGGGGTTACATGTGGCACTTGGCTGGAGGGACAGCTGGCCCGCTTCATCCAAGAACAAAGGACAGCCCTTCTGGGATGAGTGGAGGTGATGGAAACTGAGCTGGGGGAGGAATGTGAGAGACGGCAAAGCCAAAAAAAGAGCACTGTCCCCAGGGATCCTGACAGGGTAGGAAAAAATTCGGAACGGCTCAGGGAGCACTGCCACTCAGGAACCGCGAGGACGCCCGGCAGACCAAGCGGCTGCTGTTGTGTGCACCCCAAGGCCCAGTGTAGAGAACCACCAACTCACAGACATAGCTCAATCTCCCATTTCCTAAAACATAACATTATTTTAATTTCAAAGCATCAGAGGCTAAGTCTGCAATCCAAGACCCAAACCCAGGAACAAAGAGGGGAAATGCCTGAATGCCCTCGCAGGCTCAGACGGGAAACCCACAAGTACTGGCCAGCGTAAATGGAAACGAAACTGCCTTGGCATTTGTGGATCTTAAGCGAGTTCAACCCAATAGACTTTCGTAAAAGGGCGGGTGGAGTCAAAAACAGTCCTGAACCTAAAATTTTGGTCCAATTTAGTTATTGAGCAGTGACACTGGGCAAATCACTTGCCTCTGCCTGGTTCTTTGCAAAGTGAAGGGGATGATTTGATGACCAGGCTACTCAGTCAGCTTCCTGAGGGCAGGACTAATAGTTTGACTTTTCAATCAAAAGACACCTATAATCCACTGAGTCTTCGAGATATAGCAGAATTCCCCAAATTAATCTAGAAAGTCAGTGTGACTCTAACCCAAATCCTGATAGATGTCTCTTAGAGCCAGCAAGCTGATCCTAACATCTGTACGGAGACAAAAGGACGAGAAGAGTGAAGACCACTGTGAAGCAGGTAAGAAGGGGCTCACCAGCAGATACCAAGCCGTCACGGCACGACGGCAGTGAGACATCTGGGCCCCCGCACGGCTGAGGGAGAGGCCGCTTCCCTTCCAACAGCTCAGACCCTTCTGAGGAATGCCTGTCTTTGCCTGGGGTGTAGGCAAGGAGAAATCACAGACAACATTTCTAAAATATGGTTCTCAGAGCCCCTGTGTCAGAGCCGTGTGCAGCTGGGTGACAAACGCACATTCTCATGCTCACCGCCACCCTCTGGGTCAGGCGCCCCTATGTGAAGGAGTTGCCTAAACGACTGTTCACACACTGGGGATCATTGACAGTCACACAGTCAGCAATGAAGCTGGGTGGTTTCTCTACAAGGCCCTTAGCCCCATACACACCAACTGCGGCTCACAGAAAACAGTGGGGCGATTGCATTTTCCCGAATATGTCTGAATTTGGTCCTACCAGCCCCAGACCCATATGCTGAGAAGTCAGCACATGCAGACAACCCAGCAAGCACTTGGCATTGCCGAGGAGATGGCGTGGAGGTCTCCGTTGTCCTTCACTGAGGCGCAAGTGGGCTTTCAAACTAGCGGTCGCTATCCCTGACCCCAGAGATTCAAAGTCATGCCCTGGGTGTTTGCAGCCCCAGGTCATTCTAGCACACAGCCTGGTGGTTGTTCGGTCCCCAGGTTCGAGAGAAGAGGCACTGGGACAGGGGTTTGCATTAACCTTCCAGTCTCCCCTTTCCCCTGGGAAGTGGCCCTGCAGCCAGGAGGGGAGGGAAGAAGGTGAAGGATAAGGTTGGCATTGGGACTCTGCTCGCTGGCCAGGGAGTAGCTGGGGACACAATGGCCAGAATGCTCTCCCTGTGTTGGACAGTGGCACCCACACACCAGCAGCCCCCTCCACTCGCTGAGCCCAAGTCACAGACCTCAGCACATGCTGCCAGGAGCAATGGAAAATGTGCTCCTGGCCCCACGAGAAAACATCAGTTGTATATTTGTCATGCACAAGGACATGGAAAAAATCTGCCCAGAGTGCAGCGAGTGTGACAAGGCATAGAGGCCTGCAGCCAGGTCCCCATGGGCTCCACCTGGCCCTCTCTGTGGGCCAAGGACAGCTCATCCCCTGGGTGGGGAATGAAGTTGACTTTGGTGGGAGCCTGAACTTGGCATCAAGGTCAGCCCTGAGGCTGAGCCATGAAGCAGGTGTTTCTGCCAACTGAGCAGTTCTGGGCTGTCGGGGCAGGAAAGGTCCCAGCCTGCCTACCCTCTTCCTGTGCTGAGAGGAAATGGAAGCACCCACAGGAAAGGGACATGTCCAGAGTCTCCCAACAGCCATACTGCCCTCAACAATCGCTCTACAACCACCCAGATGCCTGGCCAGGGGTGACGCTAGAAGCAGGAAACCTGCAGGCACCAGGTAAAGGCTGCCCACAGGAGGCCCGGGACCAGGGGAGGGGCTGTGGCTTAGAAAAGCATTTGGGAGATAACTCAGAAAAATGCTTTACAGAGGGGAAGGGAGAAGAGCAATGAGAACAGAGCCAGGATCTCTCCCAGGGTTGTTCCTGTCACGGCAGATGCCACTGCAGCGGGAACAGTCTCTGCAAAGGGAGAGCAGCCAGGCCTACGCCATGTCTGGGGAGCTGTCTGCTATGTGTCTGTCTCTGAGCAAAGAGGAGGGGCCCACCTGGGTCAGAAACAAAGCATCCATGTCACACTTGGTGATGAGCCTGGAGTTCCAGAAGAGTTCTGGGGAGATGGCTTTGTCTTTGCCCTTGTCAGTTAGAGAGCCACATACTCCCTGCCCCTCCTCCAAATCTTCACTCGTCACTTCTGGGGGACAGACACCACAGGGAAGCCACATCATGGACTGAGGACACTGCACTCAGGTGAGGACATTTGAAAGAGGTGGTGATGGGGTGAAACACTGTCGTCTTCCCCGAGACCATAGAATGCATAAGACAGACCCAGGCGCTTACAGAAAATAACTAAGCAGGGGCACATCTCTGTTTTCAGAATTAGAGACCTTGATCCTGTGACAGTAAGCTGGTGACAGTGATGGAGCGGGAGAGACTGCTACATTTTCAGTCCCTCAAGGAAAAAAAATCTGTGCAGCGTTTTGGCCAATAAAAGGTCATTTATCCATAAACACAATTTTGGGGGTAAAATCCCAACATTTCTCAAACAAGCTGCTTTGAACGGTGAGGGTGCCCTTGCTTACAATCACACATCTTTATGGACAACCCCCACTCACTGTGCTACAGATGATAACTGACCATTTTCCTGCTGGGCAGATGGCCGCCGCTTCTGTTTCTCTGCTCTGTTCCTGTCCCTGTCCCCAACTCTGACTTTCTTCATAACAGAATGTCCTGCCTCAGAGAGGAAACAGCAGCCTGCACTGTTGTGACACATGTGGATACTTCTTGAAGGCAGAAGGCTTTGACAGTTTGTTTATCAGTCATTAGAATAGCCCATAGGTTGAAAGCAGGGTCCCAGGAAAAAGCAAACTTGCTAAAGAGAAACATTATAAAAGGGAAAGACTCCCCAGAAAGACCACACAGATGGCATCCCAGAAAACATGGTCCACCAGGGGTGAGTCAGTCTGGTGCTGCCCTCTGTGGGTTGCAGCCAGTGGGCAGAGCCACCTTCCTGCGAGTGGACCACACAGGACCTGACCCTGGAAACCTCTGTTCTTAGGGCTCGGGCACAAGTGGGGAAGTGCACACAGGGTGGAGGGTGCGTGTGACAGAGAGATAAATGGGAATACGAAAAGAGGCTATCACCACGGTGGGGGCAACTCTGTCTAACACTGTGCTCCCCACTTCTCCAACTTTCTCTAATTAATATTATTGTTCTTTTGCAATTTAAAAATGATGAGATGAAGAAAAGCTTGTGTGCTCCAGGAGAAAGGCATCAGGGTCTGTGTTCTGGGCACCCCGCCCCGCTCAGTCACTGTTAGAGGGACAGGTGTAACTGTCCCACATGGGAAAGGGAACAAGTTACGGATGCCTCAGGGAAACCAGATGCTTGGGTTAGTGGAGGGGAGGCAAAACTATCCTTTTATTTCAGCCTGTCCTCATGAAAACCTTTTTCAAATGCAGCACTGAAAAGTTCGATGATGGGCTTAGAGGACCATGAAGGTCATCTCAGTCAGTGGGCACTGCTGGCCAGGCCCAGGTGGTGACCTCACCTAACCCATATCAGCTCCCCAGGGCAACCTGCCCAAAGTTCTGGGAATAGAGAGGGGCACCAAGCTGGATTCTCCATAGGAACACATCTTTACTGATGTTTACTGATGGGCCACTAAGCATCAGAGCTGTCCTGACTGTCCTTCAGGGGCCCTGCTACAACACGCCCTGGCTGCCTGTGGAGGGCCCACCCAGCTGGGGGTGGTCCCCGGCCTCTGCACATTCCCTGGAGTCCTGTTGCTTCTATTTTTTTAAAATCCTCACCGGAGGATATTTCATTACTGATTTTTAGAGAGAGAGGAAGGGACAGAGAAAAACATCGATCAGCTGGTTGCCTCCCATACGTGCCCCAACAGGGTATTTAACCTGCAACTGAGGTATATGCCCTGAGCAGGGGTCCAGCCTGCTCCAACCAACTGAGCCCCTCAGCCAGGGATCACTGCCTCTATTTTTCAGTCACTCGACTTCCCATTCCCTGTTCCCCCTCCTCTCCTTCACTCCCTGTTCTGTTTCTTTCCTTTTATTCCTTTGCTGTCATTGCTCTCCATGGGGCTGTTCACTGCGAAGTGAATCTGGGTGCAGTGGGTTACATTCCCCGTGGGAAAGGGCTATGTGCGAAGTAACAGAGCCTGAAAATAAACGGCTGCGCGCTATCCATCTCCTCCGGGAAAGCTATTTTTAGAGTACGACCCAGAATTGAAAAATATAAACAACGAAAACTATTTAGAGTACTGGTAGGTATTTATCTTTGGGGTTTCAACATAAGTGAGTGATGCGTATCTTTAAACTTTCATAAACCTCACTATTCTTACAATATATTTCTATGTCAATTTGGCTTAAAAAAACATATTGAGCAACCACACTGATTTTATTTTGGCATTTTTGTTTTTATAGCTCAAGAGAAACAAACATAATGACACAAAGTAAATGAGAAAATATTTTTCTATTCTAGAGGTTGAATGGTGCTTTTCTAGTAACACCTTGGTCAGCACCACAGGCATCTCTGACAGAGTCACGAAGTCCATCTGCTGACTGTTCCTGGCCTTATGCTCCACGGGCCGAGTTCCTCAGTGATGGTCAGCCCGGCTGTGGGGTCCCCAGGGGCTCTGAGAAATCGATCAGGACGCCTGCAGGGGCTGTGCCGTCAGCCCTACATCCCCTGAGATCAACATGCTCCTTGCTCCTGTGCTCTTGGTAAATCAAGGGCCAGTTACCTGCCGAGGCTTTGTTCCTTTAGTATCTGCTCTGCCCTCATGGTTGCTGAACTTCTTTTTCTAGCCTCAATTTAAAAATTAAGATGTTTCTGAAATAAGGAATGCATGCACAAGGCAGGAAATGCGATGAAACAAGAGTGACTCTTGTATCCTGTAAGTCTCCTTCCTGCCCGTTACCTCCTGACAGGCACTGTGATAACCACATTCCAAAGCTGCCCCAAAGTGTGTGTGTGTGTGTGTGTGTGTGTGTGTGTGTGTGTGTGTGTGTGTGTGTGTGTGTGTGTGTGTGTGTGTGTGTGCAGTTTAAAATAGCTCTTAACATGCCTGCGTTATGTAACTCCTTCTCTCTTAACCGCCACTGGCAGGGTGCTGCCCACACCCTGCACCTTACCTGCTTCCCTTATGCTGACGATGGACTTGTCCACTGAGGTACTTTTAGACCTGCCCCCTTCCTCTCTGTAGCTGCTTTTAGAACATTTATCAAATGGGTTGCTTATTGGTGGACGTTTAGGTGGCTCTAATCCCTTGCGATTACCACAATTAACACCATTTGTAACATGGCCAAGTGTAGAATCCCAAGTGGAACCGCTGGGTGGAAAAGTGTGTGAATTTAAAATTTGATAGTTAATACCCAACTGCCCTCCATAAACGCTGTGCCAATGCACACCCCTCTCTCGTATGAGAGTGCCTTTTCCTACAGCCTTGCCAACAGGGCTTGGTGGGTGCCAGAGCCTGATGTCACTCACTGTGCCTGAAACCCAGCATCTCTGCATGTTTCAAATGTCTCAGTCACTTGACATCCTTCCCGGGGGCTGTCGGTGGCCTCTCCTCACCATTCCGGAAAGTCTTCCTCTCACTGGTTCGGAGGAGTTCTTTAGGGAAGGAGCCCTTTGTGACATGGCTGCAAGTATTTCTCTGTTTGCCCTTATATTTGTCTTCTTTTTATTTTTTAAATTTTGCCAAGAAGAAATGGTATATAATTATGTAACTAAATTGATGCATCTCGTCTTTCACGACTTTGGGGTTACAAAGTAGGCCTCACCTTCCAAGATTATAAATATATGCAACTGTTTTTATCTGCTTTTGTGGTTTTATATTTTTACATTAAAATTTATTTATATATAGGACTGAGATCTAATCGTATTTTTTTCCGGGACTCAGCTGTCCCAACACCACTTATTGTGTATCTGTCTCTCTTACAAAGCAATGGAAAGCCACCTTATATCCCAAATTTTTATTTTAAAGCCTGTCTTACCAGCCTAGAGTGGTCCTTTTTGTGCCTTTCAGGATTTCCGACTCGGAGTCCATTCCCTACCCATCTTTCATAAGCACGGCACTGTCTCTGTCTGTAGCTTTGAATACTTTTCAGGATCCAAGCTCTAGGCTGTACAGGGAGCACACTCTCCCACCAACACCAGCCCACAGTCACATCACTGAGGAGCTGACCCTGTCCTCCCACGGCTCTCCTGGACCAGGTGGGAAGAAGCGATCAGAAGGCAGGGCCCTTCAGCATCCAACAATCTGCATTCCTGGTCCAGGCCCATCCCTAGAAGACTTTCAGAGCGCAAGCCCTCAGGCTTCCACTTGCTTTCTGGAAAAAGCAGGGATGGAGTGAATTTTACCAGTGTTGCTAAATAATATGAAAAAACAACTCTGATGATACCATTGGCTCCCAGCCCTGTACAGCACAAAGGCTCCCCTGGCAGCCAGGGCAGCTCAGACCAGCACACCCCTTCCGCCACCAACACTGTGTGCTGTTCCTGTCCATAACCTCCCTTAGCTCTCCTCTCCTCCCTGCAGCTCTGGGATGGGTCCTGGGGAGGCACAGGTGTCAGTTCCTAGGGAAGGCAGCTCAGGTTAACTCACTGTTGTAGGGCCGACAACTCTGGATCTGCACTCCAGCCCTGATCTATGAGACCACACCTTCGGCCTGCTGGTCACCCACATGCACTCCCAGGCATGTGAAACTCATCGGGTCCAGTACTGAATTTGCCTCCCTCCAAAAAACCTGCTGCTCATTCTGCTTCCCCATTTTGCTTAAGTATCATCAAGCACAAAAGCCAAAAACATGTTAATTATAAATATATCTGTGTTTTTATGGTTTTATTTCTTTACATTAGAATTAATTTTCCTACAGCACTGAGATACAATTGTATCTGGAGGTTTCGACAAACCACTGCTACTACTTTGTGTTATTCTTCCAAGGGTTTGCCTCCGGGCCCTCAGCCTGCTTTGGAGGCACCTGTGGGTCTGGAGAGGTCAGCACTGGCCATAGAAAAATGCAAAGGGAGCACCTTTCGTCCAGAGAAGCCCAGCTACGCCCTGAAGGATTTTCCATGTGTCTTTAAGGCTACTTAGTGATGTTATGACCGCTACGACGTCACTAGACAGTAGGTTAGTTCCATTATAATGTAAGGAACCATCGCCCTACATACACCCAGACATCACGTGATGCACAGCTGTACCTGACAGTAGGTTTCCTTCCAGGGAGGTGATGGGCCTTCGTGAGGCTGAATTGCTTCCAACCCGGTCGTACCACCTTCCCTGGGCCACCTATTCATTTAGCTTTCCCCGCTGTATGCGCCCCATATCACCTGCCCGTCGCCCTCCCACCTGCCCAGTTGTCAGTCCCCCAAACACCCGCTCGCCCCCCGTCCCACCTACCCGACTCCCCACCCCTCCTGCCCTCGTTCCCATCCTCTAGCCCGCACCCCAGTCTCCCGCTCACCTGTAGGCCCAGGGCGACACGCTGCGCAGCGGGGTGGGCGGCCGGAAGCGCCGGTCGGGCCGGCCCCCAGGGCAGCTGGTGTTGCGCGCCTGCTCGCGCGGGCCCGGTTGCAGCGTGTGCTGGAAGGCGCCGAGCACGCCGGCCGCCAGCCGCCCGTACAGCTGTTCTAGGAGCTCCTCCGGCCGGTCCGCGCAGCCCCGCGCCGGCCGCCGGCTGCCCCTTGGGGCACCCACCCGGCCCGGCGACAGCGTCAGCGTCAGCGTCGGCGCCAGCAGCACGCCGGCCGCCAGCGTCCAGACCTGCGGGACAGGCCGATCAGAGGCGCGTCCGCGCCCGAGGATGGGCGCCGAGCACACGGGCCCCCGCGCGCCCCGCGTTCCTGCCCCGCGCCCCGCGCGCCCCGCTCCGCCCCCGCCCCGCGCCCCGCGCGCCCCACCCGGAGCCCCACCCGGATCTCGACCCAGAGCCCGCAGGGGGGTTGCGTGCGGCGTGCGTGTGTGCGTGTGCCGGCCAGGCTGCTGCGCCGCGGGTTGCGAATGCCTGTGAGCCCATCGTCCCCGCGCCACTGCCACTTCTCTCCCACCGCCCGCGTGCGCGCGGCCCGGATCCGGACTCTGACCGGGCGGGGGTCCCGGCAGCGCCTCCTCCAGCGCGCAGGGGACCCAGGCACGGGAAGCCTGCCGCCGAAGGCGCGTACTCACCAGCGACCCCATGTCCCCGGAGACGCTGTCGGTACCGTCACACCGAGCCGTGCGCCGGGGACCGCAGGCCGCGGGTCTGGGCCGGGGCTCGAGGAGGGGCCGTGGTCGGAGATGGCGCCGCCCCCGCCGCCGGGAGTGTGCCTGGATGAGAGAGGCCAACTTTGCCCAGTCAGGGGGACGGACTGGGCTCAGGGTGAAGAGACATTTCTAGTGACTAAAGCTCTCCAAGAACGCAACAGGCCACCCGGGAAAAGGGAACTCAACAGCCTACAAGGATACTCTTCTGCAGGACGACTTCCTTCCACTGTTCAAAGAAATACATTACAGATTTTAAAATTGCTTTAATAGGGCGAGCGGAAGCAGTTCCTCCTTCTCCCTAAACTCCCAGAAAATGATAACTTATGCTGTCTGTCAACTCTGTATTCAAAGTACTAAATCTTCCCCCAACTTGTATTTTTATGGCTGTAAGTGGGCATTACGTGGTTTGTCCCAAGGTTAGGGATTTCTACTTCATGCTAACTAAATTGTAAGTGCAAGCAATCATATCAAATAAACCTGTTATCCTGTGAATAAATTAAGGGAAATAAATTGTATGTGTTATACTTCAAGAATACAAGAAAACTTGCTCATTTGTTCATTCCACAAATTAACCGTTTATGCTTTTCAGGCTCATGAATATAGTCATTTTACAGCAGTAAGACTTTGGAAAAAAAAATCGATACCTGCTAAAAACGTTTTCTAACGTGTGGAAAATACTTAAGTTATGGCTCCCTGAAAGTCTTGCAGCTTTGGTATCATTCACTGGCTAAACTACATTTCAGTTATGCTGCGTAGAAAAGCAACACTTCTCTATGCCTTGAATATTCTGTAACTAAAGGGCTTAGGGATTATGTTATGCACTACTAAAAATTCCACTGAAATCTCCAATTTAAGCGATTTCAGCTCTTTGTGGGTAAACACTTTTTTTTTTGAGGTATAAAACATTTTTCTGATGAGTAGATGTTATTAATGTTCTTCTGGTGAAACGGAAATAAACATACCAATACTCAAATGTTTTATTTGATAAGAGTCTTTTAGGGGAGAGAACATGTTTCATAGAGACTCAGTTTATCTCATTATGACATCCTTTCATGTAAGGTTACATGGTACCAAAATACTAATTCTGTATATTATTCAACAAAATGCCTGCCATTGTCTGTTAACATGGCAACTTTTCTGTTCTTCCTTCATTACCTGTAAAGTGGAAAAGAAAATACTTCCTTTCTAGCAGTTTTCATTTGGGAAAGATCGCAAAGTACTGAAAATGCTCACGTATTTGATAAAATGTAAAATTCATCTTTGTGAGTCTAAACAGTCAACAAAGTACCTTCTAAATAAGTGTGAAGTGTTTTTGTTGTCCAATTTGTGGTCAATTCCCCCTATTTAAACATATTTATGAACATGTGATGTCAGCATGTTAATAATTAAACCCAAATTTGAGACATACAAGCGAGAAAAAGGCAACAGAAAACCAAGCTTGTCAAGCTCCCTTAGAAAGAATCCTAAAAAAAGATTTTATTTATTTATTTTTAGAGAGAGGGGAAGGAAAGGAGAAATAGAGGGAGAGAAACATCAATGTGTGGTTGCCTCTCATATGCCCCAGAATGGGGACCTGGCCTGCAACCCAGGCATGTGCCCTGACTGGGAATCAAACCGGTGCCCCTTTGGTTCACAGGTGGGCACCCAATCCACTGAGCCACACCAGCCAGACTCTCCCATGTTCTTGACTGAAGACGTCACCATCCTCACAGTCATGGGAACTTGATTTATCATCTTCAGTTTCTCCCTCCCGTCCTCTGGGCACTCAGCCACCCCAGTACCAGGCATAGCTGCAGGACTGCTCATCAGCTGTATCAGTGCTCATCCTCTCTAGCAAGGGGTTCACAAGGAGCCACTTCTGACTGCTGTTATTGTGATTCCTCTACAGAGAGCTGATGGGCCAGACACTCTGCTAAGGAGAAATGTAGGCAGCCCTGGCCTTCACCCCATACCCTGGGCCACCGCTCAGTGCTGTGGGTGCATGCCACTGGGCTGAAGGTGCAGAAACACTATAGGAAAGAGCAGCGTGGCCATGGTTTGGCATTTTCTCTTGCTATGCTTTGTGCTGCCTCCATATTGTTTTAATAGTAGTATCATCCTCCTCAGGCAAAAATTCCTAAGTTGTGGTTTCCAAACTCAAAATAATGTAGCTGAATAAAGATTCAGTAAGGATATGTTCCTAGCCCAGTATTTTTCGAGCTGCAACCCGTGAGATCAGTGCAGTTTTCATTATAACACTTTTAAGTGAAATTACAGAAAATAGCATGCACTACAGTAATAAAGGGAATTTTTGTGAATACACACACATGTGTGTGTGTGAGGGGTACTTGGTTGTGCAATGAAATTTCTTACTGGGGGTCAATGTTTTCAAAATGGTAAGAGAGTCATGGGCTGAAAGGATTGGTTTCATATGTTTTAATTCCATTAGAAACAAAACAAGACTTAAACCCAACTTAAAGAACAGAATACATTTAAAGCCTTATTTAAAGCCTTTAAAGTGTACAAAATTAAAGTTTGTATATTTAATCCAAGGTTTAACATTAGTACTATCTCACAAGGCAATTTTTTTCCTTTAATAAATAACATATAATGTGCATATTATTATGGAAGTAAATCATCTCCTAACTCTTCATCAGCAAAATCATCCTCCTCAATTCTTTTCTTGGCTGCAGTCTTTGGTCTTTCTACTTGAGGGCCAAGTGGGTCCACATATGAGGCATCTAGGTTCAAAACAGATGGGTACATTAGAGTGATATAAAAACCAAAACAAGTGTGAAGCCAGTTAGTTTCATAATCAAAACCGAACAACTCAAGGGTGAACAGAAATGCTCTCCAAGTCGTTTAAATTCTGTCTGTATGAAATTCTTAACACCCAAGTATCCATTTTTGCCATCTGACCAGTCTTCGGGCCTGGTGTACCTGCAGGGCGGGGTGGGAGCACGGGCACTTGCCTATTTCTTTGTGACTGCTACTTTCATAAGGCTCGTTTGTCCCGGGCAAAGCTCTGAGTTTGGCACTTAGCCGTTCACCTTTACTACTGGCACTACAGTTCTGGCCACTATCTGAAAACAAAAATAAAAATGCATTTGTTTAACATGTTGAGAAAACATAACACTCCATCATGAAACATGCTTATTTGCCAAGAAACAGGCAGGTTCTTTCATTTGGAAGTCAACTTCTGAGGGATGTCATTCTCATTATCTGAAATTTAAAAGAAGTCTCTTGTTGGGAATCTATAATACAGAAAAAACATCACATAAGATTCTTTCAAATGTGTGCTTAGTTATATAGGTTTCAGTCTTACTGATTCACTTGTGAGAAGTTGGAGACCACTTTGACAAGTATAATCTAGCAAAGAAGAAAGGGCATTGGGAGAAGAAACACATAGGAAGTGAGAAGAGATCAATATAAGATGTGTCATTAACCTCATATCAAGGCTGCTGAGTGGCCCTAAAACCCCATCAAATAAATTCCAGCAGCAGAGGCTGTGCAAGTTCATCCTAGGTAGGAGAGAACCTAGACACACAATCCACTTTCTTCAAACATTTGAAAAAAAAATGGGGAAAAAAAAGAATATTCATATAAAAGAATATTAGGCCCTGGCTGGTGTAGCTCAGTGGATTGAGCGCGGGCTGGGAACCAGACGGTCCCGGTTCGATTCCTGGTCAAGGGCACATGCCTGGGTTGCGGGCCAGGTCCCCTGTGAGGGCCATGTAAGAGGCAACCATACATTGCTGTTTTTCTCCCTCTCTGTCTCCCTCCCTTCTCCTCTCTCTAAAAATAAATAAATAAAATCTTTAAAAAAAAAAAAAAAGAATATTAGGTTTGCCCTGTGCAGTACAACTGATTTTGGTTCAATATAAGGACAAACTTGAAAAGGATGATAGTGCCTGAATATGGAATGACTGCCATGGGAAGTAACACAATTCACAACACTGAAGATTTTCAGACAGGGCTGGACACTCACATTAGTAAGAGATATTAGTAGTTTTTTAGCCCGAAATCTCTATTATTATGTATTCTAAAACAGCCACTCTTCCAGTCCCATAGTTTTTATTTCTTCCCTTTAAAATTCCCACAATGTTATTTTTTCTGTTGTGAAAACTTCACTTTCAATGAGAATACTCAAAGATATGCACTGATCATGTCTCAGCGCACTTTCTATTTTAGCTCATTGGCCACATCAAGGGAGAGGAATCAAAACAAGATGGTCTTTAAAATCCCCACATTTGAATGTTGGCAAACTGAACCAAAATTATAAGTCCTCTCTAGGTTCTAATAAAAAACTTAACCATTTCCCTGCATTGTTGATATTATTGAAAATTAAATGCTTTAGCTTAATGTACTAAATGTGTTCACATATTTTATGGGTTGTTTTTTGTTTTTTTGTTATTTTGTTCCTCTGTAATTTTTTGATTCAATTAAGTTTTTTTTCCTATCTACAAGTGCAAATGGGTGTCTTTCAAAGTGTCTGAGTGAGCTCAGGTCCAGAAAGTTTGGAAATTATTGCTGTAGGCATTGCTTTCACTTCACTTTCACACAGATATACTTTATCTATATGAATACCTCTTGTATAACAAAGCCCCAACATTTCTCTCAGACATCCAAAGCCCTTCTGAAATCCTAATGTGCAAAATTCCCAGCCTAAAGTATTCCAGTCCTGTAGAAAGGGCAAAACTTTAAAAATGAAAACTGATGTCAGAAAACTTTAATTGTCCAGTTGAAAAGTCATAGATACAATTTAAGAATATTTTCTATTATGAAAACCACTGAGGGCATATTGTGAATATCCTCATTACATCATTTTTGATAAACTTTCATGGAGTAACACTGCCATACACAGGCAGGTAAAAATGGAGCAATAAGCAATTGTAAGTTGGGGTGGGTTTTATGCCCAAATAATAAAACAAATTATTATAACCTTTTAACTATAGCAGCAAACAATAATTACTATTTCCTACAGAGAAGTTAAATAACAAATAAGTTCAGAAAATAGAATTGAGAGATCAATTAGTCTGAACTATCAATCAACAAAATTTCCAAATGATATTTTTGTAAGAGAAAAAAATCTTAAATTCAGAGAATTTAGAGTAAGAAGGTATCTTGAAAATCACCTACACCAGGAAAAAAGAATATCCATATAAATGGACAATGTATATAAAGAAATAATTCCTATAGTAAACATTACAAATGGATAATAAACATATAAAAATGGTTAAACTTACTTAAAGTTAAAAACATCTTAAGTTAAAAAAGCATCCAGAACACTATGTACTGAAAGGAAACCTTTTTAGAAAGCTTAAACACAAGCAAAATTAAATATATTATTTGCATACATGAGAAACTAATATATAAAAAGGCAAGAAACTGAAAAATGTAAACCTGAATAAAATGTAAACCTTTATATAAAATATAAAACTCATAGTAGTTATGCATGAGAGAAGCAGGACACAGAATGGGAAAAAGCACATAGGTAGGCATAACTAATGTTTTATGATGGCTTCATTCATTTTATTAACATGCTTAATAATAATGCTATATTCTTTTGTAGGTATAGACATTACATAATTTGAAATTCACATAATTCTCAATGTAGGATTCAATGTAGCCTATTAAAATGGCCAAGATTGAAAAAAAATAACAAGTGAAATGAACAAATTTTCAAGTGAAATGAACAAATTTTCTGAAATTAATTTGGTTGTATATATCAAAAGACTTAAAATATTCCTGGTAACAAGACAGCAGAATAGGAAGCCCTAGACCTTGTTCCCTTGTAAGGACACTGACTTAACACCAATATATGGTCCAAAAAGCCTTTATGATAACTCCAGAAACCAGTAAGGAAGCTTAAAGGCAAGAACCGCTTCATTTAAACAGGTAAGAAAAGCCATTTTATTTCAATTGTATCTGCCCCTACCCACAAGCCAACACAGCTCACAATTGGGAAGCCCAACTTGCAGGTTCTCTCTTGGGAGGAAAGACAAGAATAGAATATACACCCACATTTGGGTTTTTCGGAAAACTGTCTGAGAGACCTTGTTACTGTCTTGCCCGACGTGAAGTGCTCATGAGGAACCAGCATATTCTGGATGCTGGAGAGCTGCTGAGAACACAACGGCGCTCATGGGCTTGTTGAAGCATCAAAACACCTCCCCCCACTGCAGACAAAAGCTGGCACAACTTGTGATCAGGAGAATGTGTCCTGCTCATGGCCTTTTCCTCAGCAGGGAAAGATTGGAGTGAAGTGGACATCCATCATTCTTGCTCTTTGGGGGCTGAGAATCTGGTTTCTGTGTCAACCTGACTCAGAGCACTAATGGATAACTGGCATATTTTGGGGGCTGCAGAGAACAAATGAGGGTTCGGCTTGTTGCGGTGCCAAAGATCCTGCAGTACACCAGAGGAACAAAAGATTTCAAATCCTTGAAAAGAAACCATCAAACCTCTAATTGGGAAGTTGCACACAGAAGCAGAGAAAAGATGCAGCTTATATAAATTTTGAGAAATTTTCATAATCTCTAGCAGGGCTGATGGGTCTGGTCTTGCTCTGTAGAAAGCCGGTACAAAAAGACTGGGAGAAATGGCTGTTTTTTTCAAATGAAGAGAACACAACAAAAAGTAACAAGATACACAAAGAAACAAAATAGCATGGCCCAAAGTAATAAATCTCCAGAAGGTGACACTAAAAAATGGAGATCTATGAATTACCTGACAAAGAATTCAAAATAATTGTCTCGAATCAGCTCAATGTTCTACAAGAGAATATGGACAATAAATAAAATTACAAAAATGAAGCATGAACAAAACAAGGCCATCAACAAAGAGAAAATGTGAAAAAGAATCAAATAGAAATTCTGGAGTTGAGGATTACAATAACACACTAACTGAATTGAAAAAAACATCACTAGAAGGACTAAAAAACAGACATAATCTAACAATAAAGAATCTATAAACTTCAAATTTGAAATTAGAGAGTCAGAGGAACCAAATAATTAAAAAAAATGCCTACCCTTGCTGTGTGAATCAGTTGGCTGAGCATTGTCCTATACACCAAAAGGTTGGGTGTTCGATTCCTAGTCAGGGTACATACCTAGGTTGTGGGTTCAATCCCAGGTCAGGGCATGTATGTGAGGCAACTAATCAATGTTTCTCTCTCTTTCTCCCCATTCTCCTTCCTCTTTAAAGTCAATAAACTTTCAAAAATGAACAAAGCCTAAGAGAATTATGGAATGCTATAAGCAGATCTATCTATCTATCTATCTATCTATCTATCTATCTATCTATATATATATATATATATATATATATATATATATTATGAGAGCCTGAGAAGAAGAGAGAATGAGACAGAGATTATTTGAGGGAATCATGAATGAAAACTTCCCAAATATGAAGAAGAAAATGAAAGTCCAAGTTCAAGAAGTTCAATGGACTCCAACTAGGATGGACCCAGAAGACCCTCCTTAGAACAAGACAGAATCTTAAAACCAGCAAGAGAAAAGTGACTCATCATGTACAAGGTAACTGGAATGATTATCAGCAGATTTCTCAGCAGAAATGTTGTAGGCCAGAAGGGAGTGAGATGATGCATTCAAAGTGGTGAAAGAAAAATCTGCCAACCAAGAATACTGTATCTGGCAAAACTGTCCTGGAAAAGTGAAGGAGAAGTAAAGATCTTCCTGGACAAACAAAAGCTGAGGGAGTTTATTACTTGCTTTGCAAGAACTGTTAAAGGGAGTCCTTCAAGTTGAAACAAAAGGACTCTAAGCAACAACACAAAAGCAGATGATGATATAAAGCTCCCTGGTAAAGGTAAATGTATAGACAAACACAGAATTGTGCAATACTGTCATGGTGGTGCATAAATCACTTTTAATTCAGGTATAGAATATAAACAATGAAAACAGAATAACTATAAAACTATGTTAATGAATACAAAATATAAAAAGATGTAATTTTTGATATCAGTAACAAAGTGATGGAAGAAAGACATAAAAAGAAGCAGAGTTTTTGTATTTGATTGAAGTTGATCTTAGTCTAAAATAGACTGTTATAGCTATTGGATGTTTTATGTAATTCCCATGGTAACCACAAAAAAACACCCATAGAGGATGTACAAAAGAAAATGGAAAAGGAATCAAAGCACATCACTACAACAACAACAACAAAATCAACAAAATGAAGACAGCAAGAGAGGAAAAGGACAAAATAACAAGACAATCAAAAAGATTAACAAAATGACAGTGGTAGGTACTTCCCCAGATGTAATTATTTTAAATGTAAATGGACTAACTCCCCAACCAAAAGACATAGAGTGGCTGAACAAAAAAAGATCTAACTATATGTTGTCTATAAGACACTCACTTTAGATATAATCACATACATAGGCTAAAAGTATAAAGGATGGCTAAAGATATTCCATGTAAACTGTAATCCAAAGAGAGTATCTTTTGTGATCACAATGGAGTGAAACTAAAAATCAATAGCAAAAAAAATGGAAAATTCACAACTATGTGGAAATTATACAAACTCTTAAACAATCAATGGGTCAAAGACGAAATCACAAGAGAGATTATAAAATATCTTAACATACAAGAAAATAAAAACACAAAATACCAAAACTTATGAGATGTGGCAAAAAGCAGTGCTAAGAGGGAAATGTAATAGCCATAAATGCATACATTAAAAAAGAGAAAGATCTTGCCCTGATTGGTGTGGCTCAGTGGGTTGGGCATTGTTCTGCAAAGCAAAAGGTCAAGGTTCAATTCTTAGTCAGGGCACATGCCTGGGTTGTGGGCCAGGTCCCCAGCTGGAGCATGTGAGGCAACCAATCAATGTTTCTCTTGCATGTGGATGTTTCTCTCCCTCTCTTTCTTCTTTGCCCTCTCTCTAAAAAATAAATAAATAAAATCTTAAAAAAAAGAAAGATTTCAAATCAATAGCCTAACTAAACACCTCAAGAAATTTAAAAGACCAAGTTAGCAGAAGGAATGAAATAATAAATATTAGAGCAGAAATTAATATAATATAGAATAGAAAAACTAAAACAAAACTAAGACTTAGGTTTTTGAAAAGATCAACAAAACTGACAGACCCTTAGTTCTAAACTGAGAAAAAAAGAGAAGACTCAAATGACCAAAAAAAAAAAAAAAAGTGAAAGGAGACATTACAACTGATGCCACAGAAATAAAATGAATCAGAAGAGACTACTATGAACAATTTCATGTGAAAAATTGGAAAACAGAAGAAATAGATATATTTCTAGAAACAAATTTCTGAATCGTGAAAAAATAAAAAAATCTGGACAGACTGATAACTAGTAAGATTAACTAGTAAGATTAAATCAGTAAACAAATACCTCCCAACAAAGAAAAGCTCTGGACCAGATGGCATTGCTGGAGAATTCTACCAAATATTTAAAGAAGAAATAACATCAATCCTTCTCAAACTCTTCGAAAAAAATTGAAGAAGAGGGAATACTTTCAAACTCATTCTATGAGGCAAGCATTACACTGACACCAAAATATGACAAAAATACCTTAAGGAAACTACAGAACAATCTCCCTGATGAACACGGATGCAATAATCCTCAAAAAAATGTGAGCAAAATGAATTCAACAACACATTATGACCTGGTGAGATTTATTCCTGGAATGCAAGGATGGTCCAATATACAAAAATCAACCAGCATAATAAATGTACCACATTAATAGAATGAAAAACAAAAACCACATGATCATTTCTTTTATGCAGAAAAGGCACTTGACAAAATTTGATATTCTTTCAAGGTAAAACACTAAACATACCTGGAATAGAAGGAAGTGACATCAACATAATAAAGGGCCTATATGAAAAGACCCACAATGAACACAATTGGGTTTTAAATTAATAGGCAAGAAAAATTGAAAGCTTTCCCTCTATGATCAGAAACAAGGCAACAATGACCACATTTGCCACTTGTACTCAACATAGTACTGGAAATTCTGGCCACAGCAGTAAGCAAGGAAAAAAAAAGGCATTTGAACAGGAGGAAAAAAATTAAATTACAAATGTTCATAAATGACATTGTTATTACACAAAGAAAACACTAAAGACGCTACCAAAAAAAAAAAACCTGTTAGAACTAATAAAAAATTCAGCAAAGTTGTAGGATAAAAATCAACACAAAAATCAATTGCGTTTCTATAAACTAACAACAAACCATCTAAAAATGAAATTAAGAAAACAATTCTACTTGCAAAAGCATCAAAAAGAATAAAATATTTAAGAATATATGTAAGCAACAAAGGAGGTGAAAGATTTGTACCCTTGAAAACTATGAAACACTGCTGAAAGAAATTAAGGAAGACAAATTATAAAAAGACATCCAATGTTCATGGATTGGAAGACTTAATACTCTTAAAATGTCCATACTAGCCAAAGAAATCTTCATATTCTATGCAATCCCTATCAAATTCCCAATGGCAATATTTTTGGCAGAAATTAAAGGACATTCTATAACCTGTATAGAATTTCAAAGGACCCTGAATAGCCTAAACAATACTGAAAAAAGAAAAGCAGAGTTGGAGGCTTTAACACTTATAGATTGCAAAACATATTACAAAGCTGTATTAATCAAACAGTATGGTACTGATAAAAAGACAGGCTAGTAGTTAGACCAATGCAACAGAATAGAAAGTCCAGAAATAATGTAGATGGTCAACTAATCTACAACAACAGTGTTATTTAAGACTACACAATAGGGGGAGGATAGTCTCTTCAACAAACACTCTGGGAAAACTGGATATCCACATGCAAAAGAATAAAAGTAGATGATTACCTTAAATAATATATGAAAATTAACTCAAAATAGATTAAAGATCTAAATGTAAGACCTGAAACTATATACTCCTAGAAGAAAACTAGAGGAAAAGCTATAATACCAAAAGCACAGGCAACAAAACAAACGACAGACATCAAACTTTAAAAACTTCTGTTCAGCAAAAGAAAAAAATCACCAGAGTGGAAAGACACCTTTAGGAATAGGAGAAAATATTTGCAAACCATATATTTGATAAGAGATTAATATCTAGACTATATCAACTCCACAACTCAAGAACAAAAACACAAACAATGTAATTAAAAATGTGCAAAGGATCTGAATAGACATTTATCCAAAGAAGATATTCTAATGACCAATAAGCATATGAAAAGATGCCCAACATTGCTAATTATCAGGGAAATGAAAATTGAAACCACAATGAGATAACACCTCACATCAATTAGATGGCCAGTATCAAATAACAGAAAATAACAAGTGTGTGGAGACAATGAAACCCTTGTGTACCATTGGTATGAATGCAGTGCTATGGAAAACAGTATGAAGGCTCCTCAAAATATCAAAAATGAACTATCATATGATCCAGTAATCCCACTTCTGAGTATATATTTAAAAGAATAAAAACAGATCTTGAAGAAATATTTGCACACCCATGTTCATATATAGCAACATTATTCACAACAGCCAAGAGGGGAAACAACCTCAATGTCCATCAATATATGAATGGATAAAGAAAATGTGGTGAAGATATACAACAGGATATTGTACACTCTTGACACATGCTACATCATGGCTGAACCTTAAGGATACTATGCTAAGTAAAACAAGCCAGTCACAAAAATACCAATACAGCACAATTCCACTTATATGAGTTATCTAAAGTCGTCAAACTTAGAAACTGAGAGTAGAAGGGTGGTTGCCAGTGGTGGGGAGATGGGAGAGAGAAAAGGGCAGCCACCATTCACTGGGTTTAGAGTTTCTGTTTTGCAAGATGGAAAAGTTACATAGACCTACAGCATAGCAATATACATTTAGTTAATACTGTATACTTCAAAATGATTAAAATGATAAATTTTTCACTTTTGACCTCAATTTTCAAAAATTCTTAAAATTTCCGTACCTTTATACTCAGTAATTCCACTCCTAAATTTTTTCTAAGAAAAATCATAAAAATATTATTTAAAGGATTTTATTTATTTATTTTTAGAGAGAGAGAGGAAGGGAAGGAGAGAGAAGGAGAGAAGCATCAATGTGTGGTTGTCTCTCGTGTGTCCCCTACTGGGGGCCTGGCCCACAACACAGGCATGTGCCCTGACTGGGAATCAAACCAGTGACCCTTTGGTTCACAGGCTCACACTCAGTCCACTGAGCTACACCAGCCAGGCAAATCATGAAAATATTTGATGACAGGCAAGTAAACATGATTTATGGTGAATGAAGAAATCAGGTTATGCCCTGATCCACGTGACTCAGTTGGGTATCATCCTGCAAAACAAGTGGTCCCCAGTTCAATTCTGGTTGAGGTGCATACCTGGGTTGCGGGTTTGATTCCCAGGTAGGACACATACGAGAGGCAACCAATTGATGTTTCTCACAGTGAAATTTATCTCCCTCTCTTTCTCCCTCCCTTTCCCCTCTCTAAAAATAAATAAATAAAATCTTTTTAAAAAGCAGGGTACAACATTTTGCAGTAATATAAACTTTATTTTTAAAATACACAGGTTCAATCAAAATTACAACTAAACTATAGAATACCTATCATTCAGAATGGTCAGAAATTGAGCTAAATGGAAGTCCTATAACTATGGGATTAAAGAAGAAATCAACTACGAAATTAAAGATGAAGCCACATCAAGTCCGGTAGAGGGGTGGAGACATGGAGCAGGCTGGTCCCACACCCACATTTGGCAGATAAATATCAGGAGGGATATTTCAGGAGTGAAGGGTCCAAGCTCTACACTAGTCTCCCGAGTTTAGGGTTCCAGTGCCAGGAAGATAAGTCACTCTAACTTCTGGCTGTAGCAACCAGCGGGGGTTGAGGCTGGGGCAGACAGAAACTACTGAAGTCTCAGGCAGTTCCTTTTAAAGGGTCCACACAGAGACTTACTCATACCCTCTGAGCTCCAGCATGGGGGCAATAGGTTGAAAGGCATCAGAGACATTACAGGAAGGAACTAAATTGTCTGGTATCAGGGCGAGCACTGAGAGGCAGATTTCTGCCAGACATAAGTGCTGGCAGAGGCCATTGTTTCTTTTCTTATCTCACTACCAAAAGAACCAGCAGTTAGCCGCCCTACCTGAGACTCCATCTACCTGGCTCACAAAGTTTTCCCCATGCTGGTGATTCCCTGAGGCCTTGCCTCACACAGCTTTCCAGTGGCTTTTCCATAAAAATGATCTGTCTTGGCCCATGCTTCAGATTTTCCTAAATTCTCTCAAAGCAGCAGCATCTAGCTTCAGAGAGCCCCGTATCTCTTCCTAAGTTGCCCCAGGCCCAGCACTAGCAGCAGCCAGCCTTGGTTCACAGCTTGCCCTCACTTCCAAGTCCAGCATAAGTAGCAGCCATCTGCAAATAGTTTTGTAGATTATACTGTGTGACTGTGGACAGAACACAGGTGGTAGCTGACTTTGGATGTGCCAACAGCAAACAAGGCTCAACTACAACAGGAGGGTGTACAAGCCCACACAGTAGACACACCCTGAGTACCCAGTTTAGATAACAGGGGAGGCTGTGCCACTGGGATCTATAGGACACCTACTACATTAGGCCACTCTATCAACCTGTGAGACATCCAACATCCAAATCATTAGGTAGCAGCTCTACCTAATACATAGAAATAAACACAGAGAAGCTGCCAAAATAAGGAGACAAAGAAACATGGCCCAAATGAAATCACAGATCAAAACTTCAGAAAAAGAACTAAACAAAATGAATACAAGCAATCTATTAGATGCAGAGTTCAAAACACTGGTTATAAGAATACTCAAGAAACCTAGTGAAGGCCTCAATAGCATTAAAAAATCCAGCCAGAAGCAAAGGATACACTAATTAAAATAAGGAACAATTTACAGGGAATCAGCAGTAGAGTGGATGAAGCCAAGAATCAAATCAAAGACTGGGAACATAAGGAAGCAAAAAACAACCAGTCAGAACAGCAAAAAGGAAAAAGAACCCACTGGCCAAGATGGAGGTGTATGTAGTAGATACACTGTGACTCCTTGCAAAACCAAAAGAAGGACAGCAACAAATTTAAAAACAAAAAATAACCAGAACTGCCAGAAAACTGAATAATTCCAAAATTGTTTGGAAGTCCGACAACCAAGGAGTTAAAGAAGAAACATTCTTCCAGATCATTAGGGGTGGAGACAGGCAGTGGGGGTAGAGAGGATGTGTGGCAAGGCAGGAGCTGGAGGACCAGGGTTGGCAAGGCAGCGGCTGGCAGAGGGAGTGGTTCCACATTTGTGTGCAGATAAACCAGGAAGAACAACTGGGGAGTGAGACATACCTCGCAACCCAGGGTTCCAGCTCAGGGAAATAAAACCTCAAAACCGCTGACTGAAAAAACCTGTGGGGGTTCAGGCAGCAGGAGAAACTCCCAGCCTCACAGGAGACTTCATTGGAGAGACCCACAGGGTCCTAGAACATACACAAAACCACCCACCCAGGAGTCAGCACCAGAATGGCCCAATTTCCATGTGGGTGGAGGAAGTGACTGAAAGCCACTGAGAGCTGAGCAAGTGGCATTTTTCCCTTTTGGAACCCTTCCCCACATACAGCGCCACAGTGCAGCAAAGTGAGTGGCCCCACCCTGGCAAATACCTTACACTCTGCCCCTTACTACATAACAGGTGCACCGAGACAAAAAAAAAAAGGCCCAAATGAAAAGAACAGATCAAAGCTCCAGAAAAAAAATACAACTAAGTGGTGAAGAGAGAGCCAACCTACCAGATGCAGAGTTCAAAACATTGGTAATCAGGAAGCTCACAGAAATGGTTGAATATGGTTGAAAAAATAGAGGAGAAAGTGAAGGGTATGAAAAGTGAAATAAATGAAAATGTAGGGCAGAGGGGAATAAAGGGGAGAAAACAATGGGACAACTGTAATAGAATAATCAATACAATATATTAAAAACATGAAAAGAAATCCAAAAAAATGAGGATAGTATAAGCAGCCTTTGGGACAACTTCAAGTATACCAACGTTTCCATCATGGGGGTGTCAGGAGAAGAGAGAAAGAAATTAGAAGTTCATTTGAAAAAATAATGTCAGAAAACTTCCCTAACTTGGTGAAGAAAATGAACATACAAGTCCAGGAAGCACAGAGAGTCCCAAACAAGTTGGACCCAAAGAGGAACACACTAAGACACATCTTAATTAAAATGCCAAAGTTTAAAGACAAAGAGAGAATCTTAAAAGGAGCAGGAGAAAAACAGTTAGTTACCTACAAAGGAGTTCTCATAAGACTGTCAGCTAATTTCTCAAAAGAAACTGTGCAGGCTAAAAGGGATTGGCAAGAAATATTCGAAGTGATGAAAAGCAAGCACCTACAACCAAGATTACTCTACCCAGCCAAGCTGTCATTTAGAATCAAAGGACTCATAAAGAGCTTCCCAGACAACAATAAGCTAAAGGAGTTCATCACCACCAAACCAGTACTATATGAAATATTAAAGGGTCTTCTCTAAGAAGAAGATGATAAGAAATAGGAAGAACACAATGGCAATAAACACATATCTAGCAACAATTGATTCTAAAAAACCCAAAATAAACAAGTAGAACAGAAATAGAATTATAGATACAGAGAACATTTTGATGGTTGCCAGATGGGAGGGTGTTGGATGTATGGGAAAAAAGGTGAAGGGATTAAGAAGTACAAATTGGTAATTACAGAATGCTCATGGGGATGTAAAGTACAGCACAGGGAATAGAGTAGCCAAAGAACATATGTGTACGACCCATGGACATGGACAATGGTGTGGGGGTGGCCTGAAGATATGTGTGTGGGTGAGCTGGGTAGAGGGCAGCAAAGGGGGAAAATATGGGACAACTGTATTAGCAAAGACAATAAATATAATGTAAAAATAATAAAAAATAAGATAAACTACACACATTCATCTTTGGATGTGCTATTTTGAGTAACTAGTCTTTTTTTCTTTCTCTTTTTTTTTAATAAATTTTTTTTAAAAGATTTTATTTATTTATTTTCAGAAAGAGGAGAAGGGAGGGAGAAAGAGCAATGTATGGTTGCCTCTCACATGGCCCTCACTGCAGACCTGGCCTGCAACCCAGGCATGTGCCCTGACTGGGAATCGAACCGGGACCCTTTGGTTCCCAGCCTGCACTCAATCCACTGAGCTACTCCAGCCAGGGCCCTTTTTTTCTTTTTATCTGGAAGTCTACACTTTCTATAATAGTATTCATTTTTTGTAGTATTTTAGGAAATTTTATTACCTTTATGAGGTTAAGGGACTCCACTGGAGACAGCAATGTGATGATTTAACTGCACTGTTTCTGGTTTCAATTTTCAACTTTGAAAAGTCAGCAAGAGTTTTGCAATTTTTGTATATTGTAATTTGACTGATGTATTATAATTATCTTTCTTTTTATTTACCCCACTTTTGATTTAGCTTGTAAGTCTGAGGGTCTCATTAATTCCAAAAAATTCTCAGCCATTCACTCATTATTTCCTTTCCCTAATTGACAGTCTTTTATTATAGGTATGTTAGACTTTCTACTATATCCTTCATGTCTGTTAAACGCTCTATTTCCTGTCACTTTGTTCTGCATTCTGGGTAATTTCTTCAGCCCTATCTCCCAGGTCATGAATTCCCTTTTCACCTGATCCAGTCTGTTTTTCAAGGGGTAGGAAGCTTTTTCTGAAAAGACCAGATAATAAAGATTTTAGACTTTTCATACCATATGGTCTGACTATAAGTGATTGAGTATGGCTGTACTCCAGTAAAACTTTATTGACAAAAACAGGTGGTAGATCAAGCCAGATTTGGTCTGCAGGCTGTAGGTTTCTGACCCCTTCTTTAAACCATCTATTGCATTTTTTTATTTCAATTACATTTTTCATTTTTGGAGTTTCAATTTGGTTTCTTCAGGTCTGCCAGCTAATTTTTATATTCTTTTATCCCATTGTTATACTTAAAATATATAAGTATTCCTCACTGTCTGATACCAATTCCTGAGTTTGTATAGTTAGAATTTGGATAGTGGTGCATTCTGTATTACCAGATTCCTAAATTTTACTTTATTTAAAATTTTTTTTAATTATTTATTTTTTATGGAGGGGAAGGGAGAGAGAGGGGAAAAAAAAATCAATGTGTGGTTGCCTCATGAGCCCCCTACCGCGGACCTGGCCTGCAACCCAGGCATGTGCCCTAGACCAGGAATCGAACCAGCAACCCTTTGATTTGCAGGCTGGCACTCAACCACTGAGCCACAATGCCAGGGTTTATTTTATTTTTTAAAATATTTTATTGATTTATTTTTAGACAGAGGGGAAGGGAGAGAGAAAGAAAGGGAGAGAAATATCAATGTGTGGTTGCCTCTTGTGCGCCCCTGACTGGGGAACTGGCCCGCAACCCAGGCATGTGCCTTGACTGGGAATTGAACCTGCGACCCTTTGGTTCACAAGCACTCTCCACTGAGCCACACCAGCCAGGGCTGATTCCTAAATTTTGGATAGCAAGTGTTAAAGTTCAGATAGAAGAAGATAACAAAACTACCTCAAAAAAGTATCTGAATCTACTCAGTTCTAGGCTACATATAACCAGAGATACATGTGTTCTCACTTTTAAAATCTATTCTTTATTTGATAATTATATATTGTCTTTGAAGACTAGATTCTATAGTTTCTGTTGCTCATTCACAGAATCTTGTTTCCTCAAGTGTTTTCTTAAAGTAGAAGGTTCTTGATCTTTGGAACTTTATCTGAAGCTACTATTTAAAGCTTATTTAAAGTATATTCCTCCAGGGAGGATTAAATTTGTTTCTTCTAGGCCCCTGGGAGCACCACCAACTTTTAGCTTTGATTTTTCAGGCCATGCAGGTAATGTATTCTAGCTCCAAAACCATATGAGGGCTTATGGTTAGGAATTTGAAAGAAGCTTCCTATGTCTATCACTTTCCAACACGGTAGAAACTCATCCTTTGTGTGGCAAATCCTTTTCTATTTGACCCTTGGAAGGTATGGTTGTCTAGGGTTCCTGGCTTTACGAAGTGGAGTTTTTTATCTGATCTTTCGGAGCCCCAGACTTTCTTTTTCTCTGTGAGTGCCATTAACCCCGGCCCTAGGCCACTAGGAATTTGCCAGGGCAAACACCACCTTCTGTACTTGTTTGAATTTAAGTTTTCTACTCATTTTTGGCTTCCAAATAATTCCTGTCTTTCTTGCAAACTCAGCCATGAATTTAAAAAGATTTTTTTCATTTTCTTATTTCTTTTTCCTTCTTCTTTTTAAAAAATACTCAGTCCACCATTTTCAGAAGTGCTCTAGGTAGAGGAGTTTCCCTGAATATTCAGTCCACCTTACTGTCAGAAATAGAAGTCTGTAATAATTTCACAGCCAGGAGAAACACAAAAAAATGTCACTAAAGAGATGTCTAACCTCTTTGTTTTACAGATGGGAAACCAGGCTGAGGGAGGTGAAGTACTTGTTTAAGAGTCCCTGGTCAGCGGCAATGCAACACCAGAGTCCAGGTTTCCCAACTGCCAGCATGGTCCTTGCTCATACACAGTAATGTCTGCTTTGGAAAAGGATCTATGTAAAGTGTGGCACTTTTCATAGAGACGTGGAAAGTATATATAAAGAACTGTGGTCTTATTCATGTATTCCTGCCATATGCTATTCCAAACTTGGCAGTTTAGCTCACTATGATGTGTAGCTGTCTGAATGACAAATATCCAGACAAATTAAACTCACAATCTCTTTTCACAGTCCTGTTTTAACCCTTGTCCCATCCCCAGAGCAGCAGAGATGCTCTTCTTGCCTTCAACTTATAAAGCAAGTTTATTATCTTGAGACTTGGAAAAATTCTCACAGCTCCTTTGCCACAGGGCAGATGAC
Organism: Micronycteris hirsuta; assembly: GCA_004026765.1. Taxonomy (NCBI): domain Eukaryota; kingdom Metazoa; phylum Chordata; class Mammalia; order Chiroptera; family Phyllostomidae; genus Micronycteris; species Micronycteris hirsuta. The sequence goes on from PVJI01005030.1 coordinate 39,215, forward strand.
ATCCTGCTTTGACCAAAATCTTTACAAGGCAACTCATACTAAGAAGGTGACCTATTTACAACATTTTAGAATGTTATAGTTTTTAAATACGAGGTTTTTTTGTGAGATAGTTTTATGACATAGTCTCTATTCATGGAATAAATTAAGTGGCTGACTACAAAAACTTCTCCCACGTGTTCTCATCAAATAAAAATTAAGTCAGTTTTCAAGGGAATAGTCTTTACTTATTTAGAAAAAATATGGTTAAGAGCATGAAAATTATTATTATTTTATTTTACTACTGTTCTTACACTTGTCCCAATTTTTCCTCTGTTGCTCTCCCCTGCCCTGCCCACCCCCCACTCCCACAGTCAGTCCCCACCCTGTTGTCCGTGTCCATGGTCATCCACACATGTTCCTTCACTAGATGTTTCCCCTCTTTCCCCCTTCTCCCCCTACCCAGCCCTCTCTGGTCACTATCAGTTTGTTCCTTGTTTCCATGCCTCTGGTTCTATTTTGCTTGTTTGTTTGTTTTGTTCATTATATCCCTGTTATAGCTGCTCATATGGTATTTGTCTTTCACCACCTGGCTTATTTCACTTACAATAATACTCTCCAGTTCCATCCATGTTGTGACCTCACACTGGTCAGAATGGCCATCATTAACAAATCAACAAACAACAAGAGCTGGCGAGGTTGTGCAGAAAAGGGAACCCTAGTGCACTGTTGGTGCGAATGCAGACTGCTGCAGTCACTATGGAAAAAAGTATGGAATTTCCTCAAAAAACTAAAAATGGAACTGCCTTTTGATCCAGCAATTCCACTGCTGAGATTATACCCTAAGAATCCTGAAATACCAATTAAAAAGAATCTATGCACCCCAATGTTCATAATAGTATTATTCATAATAGCCAAGTGCTACAAACAGCCTAAGGGGCTGTCAGTAAATGAGTGGATCAAATAACTGTGGTACATTCACACAATGGAATACTACGCAGCAAACAGAAAGAAGAGTATGAAAATTATTTACAGTTGTAGATAAACTGAAAGCAGAAAAAGAACTAAAGATAGAAAGCAATGTACTTCATTTTTGTTAATTCCTTAAACAGAATTAGATATGGCAAAGATTTTATTATTTAAATTAAATGATTTTACCAAACTGAGTACATAACACACTAGTAATGAAAATAAGAAAAAGTTACAAACTTCCAGCAAAGATGGAGGTATAGGTAGACACACTGTGACTCCTCACACAATCAAAAGAAGGAAAAAAACAAATTTTAAAACAAAAAAATGACCAGAACTGACAGAAAATAGAACTGTATGGAAGTCTGACAACCAAAGAGTTAAAGAAGAAACATTCATCCAGACCGGTAGGAGGGGCAGAGATGGGATGCCTGGGCAGAGAGGACACGTGGCAAGATGGAGGCTGGAGGATAGGGCAATCCCACATTTTTGTGTGGATAAGCCGGGAGGAACAACTGGGGAGTGAGACAGACCACGCAACCCAGGGTTCCAGCATGGGGAAATAAAGCCTTAAAACCTCTAGCTGTAAAAAACTGTGGGGGCCCTGGCTGGTGTGGCTCAGTGGATTGGGTGCCCACCTGCGAACCAAAGGGTTGCCAGCTGGATTCTCAGTCAGGGCACATGCCTGGGTTGTGGGCCAGGTCCCTAGCAGGGGGCGTGTGAGAGGCAACCACACAGTGATGTTTCTTTCCCTCTTTTTCCCTCTCTTCCTCTCTGTCTAAAAATAAACAAAATCTTTAAAAAAAACCTGTGGGGGTTATGGTGGTGGGAGAATCTCCCAGTCTCACAGGAGAGTCCATTGGAGGGGCCCACAGAATCCTAGAACGTACACAAGATCACCCACCCAGGAAACAGCTCCCGACAGGGCACAATCCACTTGTGGGAAGTAAGAGAAGTGACTGAAAGCAGAGTGAGAGCTGAGCAAGCAGCATGGTTCCCTCTCTGACCCCTCCCCCTCATACAGCGACACAACACAGCTAAGTGGATTGCCCTACCCTGGTGAATACCTAAGGCTCTGCCCCTTATCAGTAACAGGTACACCGAGATAAAGACATATGGCCCAAATGAAAGAACAGATAAAAACTCCAGAAAAAGAACTAAGCAACAAGGAGATAGCCAACCTATCAGATGCAGAGTTCAAAACACTGGTTATCAGGATGCTCACAGAAATGACTGAGTAGGACTACAAAACAGAGGAAAAAGTGAAGGCTATGCAAAGTGAAATAAACAAAAATGTACAGGGAACCAATAATGTAGGGAAAGAAACTGAGACTCAGATTAATGATTTGAAACAGAAGGAAGAAATAAATATTGGACCATAACAGAATGAAGAAACAAGAATTCAAAGAAATGAGGAGAAGCTTAGTACCCTCCGGGACAACTTTAAATATTCCAACATCTGAATTATAGGGGTGCCAGAAAGAGAAGAGGAAGAGCAAGAAATTGAAAACTTATTTGAACAAATAATGAAAGAAAACTTCCCCAATCTGGCAAAAGAAATAGACTTCCAGGAAGTCCAGGAAGCTCAGAGAGTCCCAAAGAAGTTGGACCCAAGGAAGCACACACCAAGGCACATTACAATTACATTAACCAAGATTAAAGAGAAGGTGAGAATCTTAAAAGCAGCAGAGAAAAGGAGAGAGTTCCCTACAAAGAAGTGCCCATAAGATTATCAGCTGATTTCTCAAAAGAAATCTTGCAGGCAAGAGGGGGCTGGAAAGAAGTATCCCAAGTCATGAAAGGCAAGGACCTACATCCAAGATTACACTATCCAGAAAAGCTATCATTTAAAATGGAAAGGCAGATAATGTGGTCAAGTTAAAGGAGTTCAGGTTAAGGTCAAGTTAAAGGAGTTTAAGTTAAGGTCAAGTTAAAGGAGTTCATCATCACTAAGCCCTTATTATATGAAATGTTAAAGGGACTTATCTAAGAAAATGAAGATGATCAAAAGTATGAACAGTAAAATGACAACAAACTCAGAGCTAATAACAACTGAGCCTAAAAACAAAAGCAAAAACAAAAACAAATGGAAACAATTAGAACAGAAATAGAATCACAGAAATAGAGATTACATGGATGGTTATCAGCGGGGAGGGGTGATGATGGTGGAAAAGGTACAGGGAATAAGAAGCATAAATGGTAGGTACAACATAGATAGGAGAAGTGTAGGGTAAGTGGAGGCAGTCTGGCTTCCTCACCCAGGTGTCTGGGTAATGAAGGGAAGCAGTGTTCCCATAGCCTTGGAGGGGCCTGATAAAGAGTGTTCTCATAGCCTTGAGACTGGGTCTGATAAACTGTTCCCATGACATGAAGTGGGTTCGCATGAGCAGAACTATGTTATGTTATGTAATGTTCTGGCATTTTACCGGCTTTGTTTCCCTCTAATACTTAAATAAGTAGGGGCTTCTCACTGGGGTGATGATGAGCGACACGCAAAGGGACAGGCACCACAATGGGTGCCTTCCTGGGGAGCAAAGGCCATGACATGTGCCATGCAGAGACATGCAGATAGGTACACAGCTTGCAGCGTCTGTGGTTCGCCCACCCATGAATAAAGGCACGTCAGACATCCCAATGGCTCCGTGAATATTTTTCTGTCTGCACAAATACCATGAATCTGTCTGGCCTTGAATGGTCACAACATAGGGAAGTTAAGAATAGTGTAGGAAATGGAGAAGCCAAAGAATTTATAGGTACAACCCATGGACATGAACTAAAGGCGGGGGGATGGTGGTGGGAAGGGTGGGTGCAGGGCAGAGAGGAATAAAGGGGAGAAAAAATGGGACAACTGTAATAGCCTAATCAATGAAATGTACTTTAAAAAAACTATGAAGAGTAAAATGAAAACAAACTCACAACTGTCAAAAACTAAACCTAAGAAACAAAAACAAAAACAAACTACGCAAACAACTAGAACAGGAACAGAATCACAGAAATGGAGATCACACGGAGGGTTATCAGTGGGGAGGGGGAAGAATGTACAGGGAATAAGAAGCATAAATGGTAGATACAAAATAGACAGGAGGAGGGAAAGAATAGTATAGGATATGGAGAAGCAAAGAACTTATATGTACACCCATGGACATGAACTAAGGGGGTGATGCTGGAGGGAGAGGGGTGCAGAGTGGGTGGGGAAAAAAAACTGGGACAAGTAATAGCATAATCAATGAAATATACTTTAAAAAAACATGAAAAGTCTCTGGAAAAAGTCCAGCCATTGTTAATACAACGAGAATACTTTGAGTGACATGTGACCGGGCAGCCAAGGAGGACTGGAACACATATGTGTGAACAATGACAACTTCACTATACTAGTCATTTGGGGCTGTTGATGCCATTGAGTGAGCAAGTAGACTGTGTGGTCATCGCATTCAAAATGACTGAGTGAGTAGAGCAACAGATCTTCATCAAATTTTGCATTAAGAGAGCCTCGGCTAGGTTGCTTCTTGAGGGCAGGACAATACCTGTATGATGTCTGTCTGGAAAGAGTCCAACTATTGTTAATATAACAAGAACAGACTTCCGGCCAAGATGGAAGTGTAGGTAGACACACCGTGCCTCCTTGCACAACCAAAAAGAGGAAAAACAACAATGTAAAAAACAAAAACAGCCAGAACTGACAGAAAATCAAACTGAGTGGAAGTCCGACAACCAAGGAGTTAAAGAAGACACGTTCATCCAGACTGGTAAGAGGGGTGGAGCCGGGCAGAGAGTGCGTGGTGAGAGGGTGGTTTGTGGAGTGGTACCCGGCAATGCTGCAGCTGCCCGGAGAGGCCCACAGCAGGCATGCCTGGCTGAAACGCGGCTGGCGCACTCAGAGAACCCGTGGCTGGCCAACCCAGACCCAGCGGGGCCGAGACTAGTGGACTGGGAGGTCCCTCATTCGAGCGCAGATAAACGGGGAGAAGCGGAATGCACAACCCACCATCACCGGGAAATAAAGCCTCAAAGCACTGATTGAAAACACCTGTGGGGGTTGAGATGGCGGCGGAAGGAACTCCTGGCCTCACAGGAGAGTTCATTGGAGAGACCCACAGGGACTTGGAACCGGGCGAGCCCACCCACCCGCCCTGGAGCCAGCACGGAAGGACCCAACTTGCTTGTGGGTAGCGGGGGAAACTCGGAGAGCAGAGCAAGTGCCACTGTTCGCTCAGGCCCCACCCCCACAGGCAGCGGTCACTACACAATGATGTGGGTTACCCCGCCCTGGTGAACACCTAAGGCTCCGCCCCTTAAAGTAACAGGCACACAGAGAAAGGGAAGGATGGCCCAAATGAAAGAGAAGATCAAAACTCCAGAAAAAATACAACTAAGTCACAAAGAGATAGCCAACCTATCAGATGCACAGTTCTAAACACTGGTAATCAGGAATCTCACAGGATTGGTTGAAATTTGGTCGCAATTAAATGAACAAATGAAGGATATGCTAAAGGAAATGAGGAGAAATGTGCAGGGAACCAATAGGGATGAGAAGGAAACTGGGACTCAAATCAACGGTGTGGACCAGAAGGAAGAAAAAAACATTCAACCAGAAAAGAATGAAGAAACAAGAATTCAAAAAACTGAGGAGAGGCTTAGGAACCTCCAGGACATCTTTAAACGTCCCAACATCCAAGTCATAGGGGTGCCAGAAGGAGAAGATGAAGACCAAGGGATTGAAAACTTATTTGAACAAATAATGAAGGAGAACTTCCCCAATCTGGCAAAGGAAATAGACTTCCAGGAAGTCCAGGAAGCTCAGAGAGTCCCAAAGAAGTTGGACCCAAACAGGAGCACACCAAGGCACATCATAATTACATTACCCAACATTAAAAATAAGGAGAGAATCTTAGAAGCAGCAAGAGAAAAGGGGACAGTTACCTACAATGGAATTTCCATAAGACTGTCAGCTGATTTCTCAAAAGAGACCTTTCAGGCTAGAAGGGGCTGGAAAGAAGTATCCCAAGTCATGAAAGGCAAGGACCTACATCCAAGATTACTCTATCCATCAAAACTTTCATTTAGAATGGAAGGGCAGATAAAGTGCTTCTCAGATAAGGTCAAGTTCAAGGAGTTCATCATCACCCAGCCTTTATTATATGAAATGTTAAAAGGATTTATATAAGACATGGAGGGGTATCAACAAGGGAGTGGGAGGGGGAGAGAGGAGGAAAACGTACAGAGAATAAGTAGCATAAATGGTAGGTAGAAGACAGACAGGGGGAGGTTAAGAATAGTATAGGAAATGTAGAAGCCAAAGAACTTATGTGTATGACCCATGGACAAAAACTAAAGGGCAGGGAATGGGGGGGATGTGGGGTGGAGGCAAATAAAGGAGGGGGGGAATGGGACAACTGTAATGGCATAATCAATAAAATATGTTAAAAAAATAACAAGAACAGTTCGTGTGACATCAAGGAGATGTGGCAGCCAAGGAGAGTGGACTGGAATGTGCATGTGTGAATAATGATGACTTCACTGTTCAGGTCAATGATGACGTACTAGTCAGTGGGGATGGTAAGTGTTGAGTGAGTGCATGTGCTGTGTGGATATGCATTAAAAAATGACTAAGTGAGTAGAGCAACAAATCTGCATCAAATTTTGTGTTAAGCTTGAACATTCCTCCATGGAAACTGTTCGGATGATTCAGAAGGCTTTCGGGGATGATGCAGTGCCTGCAGTGCAAATAAAAGTGTGGCACAAATGCTTCAAACATGGTTGAGAATGTGTTGAAAGTGATCCACATTCTGGAAAGCCTGCAGTAAGCCGAACAACTGAGAATGTTTAATGTGTACAGGCTGCAATCAACAAAGATTGGAGAATTGTGTGAGGTCCCAAGGTGCCTACTTTGAAGAGGACTGAGGTGTCATTGTCCTGTGTATAATGTTTCTTGTATTATCTTCAATAAAGGTTTCTTTTCTATAGTAAAAAAAAAATTGCATTTAAGCTTGAACAGCCCTCCGCAGAAACTATTCGCATCATTCAGAAGGCTGCAGCTATGTGCAGCTGGTGATTGGCAGCTTCGTCATGACAACATGACTGTTCAGGCATCATATCTTGTGTGGTTTTTTGGTGAAACATCAAATCACTCAGGTGACTCAGCTCCCCCACGGCCCAGATATGGTGCCCTGAGACTCTGGCTTTTCTCAAAACGAAACTACCTTTGAAAGGGAAGAGATTTTAGATTGTCAATGAGATTCAGGAAAATACAATGGGGCAGCTGATGGTGATTGGGAGAACTGTGTGAGGTCCAAAGGTGATTATTTGGAAGGGGACTGAGGCATCATTGTCCTCTGTAGAATGTTTCTTATATCTTGTATCTTCTTCAATAAATGTCTCTATTTTTTTATAGCACATGAATGGATACATTCTGGACAGACCCCACAGATTTTAGTCTTTAATACCATCAGTGATATTTAAAAATTCTGATGACCTTTGTGCTCTGTGGCAGAGGAATGGGAAACATGGTCACCACCATCAGGGCCACTGTCTATGGTTACTTTTACCTTAAACATTTACTGTAATTTCCATGATGCCACGCCTCTAACTTTTAAAATTCAATAAAATATCTGACTTTTCTGCTTATTTCTTATTTTATCAACTTCAGTATACTTTTAAGTGAACATTATTTTGTTTATAAAAAATGAGAAGAAAACCACATTGTCAAATTACTATTATTTACTTCTCTCTGATTGCAAATAAGATTGTTTCTTGGGAGTTGCATCATCTCTGGCTTTGGGGCTTACAGTAGCAACATAATCCCTCACAGATCAGGCCAAGAAGCAGGATGTGGAAGGAGAAAAGGGCCTAATGTACTGCCATGGTGATGCAACTATGCAGAACACAATTAAACCCAGGATTATTTCCCACTGAGCATTTAGTTTATTCTCAGCATTTCCTGTCATACATAATGTGATCAATATGTGAGTCTGTGCTGTGGACCTTCTACAGGTCTTGAGGAATATTACCAAACCCACTCTGCAGGGTCCCACTCCCAGCTCCCACCTGCAGCCTTTAGCATATAAAGAAGGCCCACTTCCTCTCCCACCTGCATCCTGGAGAACTGGCCTTGCTAACCATACAGGTGAATTGCATTTCCTTAATTATTGGTGAGGCTGCATACCTACCGCCACACACAAGAGAATGGTTGATCCTCCTCACCACCTTCCTGCATCCTACACTCATCTCTCCTTAACTGTGGGGAACTAACTTGCCTCCAGGGTGCCCTGAGACTGCTGTCATAGTTGAGAAATAGAATGGCCCTTTTTTTCTTCCTCAACCTCAATTAATCAATACATATCTAATAATTCTTCAACTCCTTCACCACTTTCCTTAAGTTAGGAAGCCTGTCATCAACTGTCCTCATCACTTTCTTACTTTTTCAAAGTGCTATCCAAAACAAAACCTAAAAAATTCTTCCTATTCTTCAGTGTTACAAACATAGTTCCCTCACTATTTATTGGGACTTCTGGTCAAGATGGCAGCATAAGTAAATATGGCTCACCTGCTCGCACAACCACATCAAAATTACAACTAAATTATAGAATGACCATCACTTAGAATCATCAGAAATTGAGTTGAAAGGAAGTTTGAAAACTATCGAGTTTAAAAAACCACATCCATCCAGACTGGTAGGAGGGGTGGAGACATGGAGTGGGCTGGTCCCACATCCACAAGTGGTGAATAAAAACTCGGGAGGGACATCATGGGAGCGAGGAGTCCCAGTCCCACACCAGGACCCCCAGCCCAGGGTTCCAGTGCCAGGGAGATAAGTCCCCATAACTTCTGGCTGCAAAAAGCAGTGAGAATTGAGTCAGTGGAAGAAAGTTCTGGAGTCCCAAGCAGTTCCTCTTAAAGAACCCACACATGACCTTAGACTCCCTCCCTCTGAGTTCCAGTACTGGGGTAGCAGCTTGAAAGGCACCAGTGGCATATTGAGGAGGAACTGAAGTGTCTGGCACCAAGGCGAGAGCTGGGGACAGCTTTCTGCCGGACAGAAAGGTATGCAGAGGCCACTGTCCCTTTTCCAAGCCCTTCCTGCACAGAACCACAAGCTGGCAAGAGGGTGCCATATCTGAGACTCCATCAACCTGGCTAACACTGTTTGCCCCGCCTTAGAGACCCACTGAAACTCCATCCCACATAACTTATGGGCCTACCCAAACTGTTAACCATGACTTTTCCATAGTAATGGCTAGTCTTGGCTTATGCTTCAAACTTCCTAAAACCTATCAAACAAGGAACAACCACCATCAGTGAGCCCCCAACCACTGTACCTCTTGCTAGGTGGCCCCAGGCCTAGCACTAGGAGTAGCCAGCCTAGATTCGTAGCTTGGGTTCATTAGGGAAATCTCCAAACCTAGCACAAGCAGCAGCTATCTCAGATTGCACTATAGCTCATGTTGGGTAGCCCCAGACAGAACATAAGTGGTGGCTTATGTTGGCCTGCACCACCTGGGAAACCCCGGAGCCTGTGTACCCAGTGGACAGCCACAGATCACCTCGGAGCACCACCACTCTGCCCCTGCACAGCTGATCCTCCATGGCAGGCAAAGGTCAGTGGTCAAAGCCAGTCCTTGCAGCTGACTGGCCTGGGAAAACCCCTCCCATCGACCTGCCAACAGCAATCAAGGTTCATCTACAAGAGGATGGTCTACTCAGCCCACAAGGAAGGGCACACGCTGAGTACTCAGATTAGGTGATAGGGGAGGCTGTGCCACTGGACGTTACGGGACACCTACTACATCAGGCCACACTACCAAGACATGGAGTCATAGCAGCTCTACCTAATACACAGAAACTAACACAGAGAGGCTGCCAAAATGGGGAGACAAAGAAACATGGCCCAAATGAAACAACAGATCAAAACTCCAGAAAAGAAACTTAACAAACTGGGGATAAGCAATCTATCAGATGCAGAGTTCAAAACGTTGGTTATAGGATGCTCAAGGAACTTAGTGAGGACCTCAATCGCATAAGAAAGATCCAGTCAGGAATGAAGGATACACTAATTGTAATAAAAGACAATTTACAGGGAAACAACAGCATGGATGATGAAGCTGAGAATCAAATCAATGATTTGGAACATGAGGAAGCAAAAAACAACCCATCAGAACAACAAAAAGAAAAAAGAATCCCCCCAAAACCCCAAACAAAACCACAAGGATAGTGTAAGCAGCCTCTGAGACAACTTCAAGCATTCCAACATTCACATCCTAGGGTTGCCAGAAGGAGAAGACAAAGAGCAAAAAACTGGAAATCTCTTTGAAAAAATAATCAAAGAAAATTTCCCAAATTTGGTGAAGGAAATAGATTACTCTACCCAGCAAAGCTATCATTTAGAATTGAAGGCAGATGAAGAGCTTTCCAGATAAGAAAAAACTAAAGGAGTTCCTCATCACCAAACTATTATTATATGAAATGTTAAAGGGACTTATTGAAGAAAGAGAAGATCAAAACTATGACCAATAAAATGGTAATAAATAAACATCTATCAACAATTGAGTCTAAAAAACAAGCTAACAAACAAGAAAAAAGACAGAATCACGGATGTAGAGAAAATTTTGATGGTTGACAGATGGGAGGGGGTGTGGGGGAATGGGCAAAGAAGTGACGGGACTAAGAAGTACAAATAGGTAGTTACAGACTAGCCATGGGGACATAAAGTACAGTATAGGAAATATTGTAGCCAAAGGACTTACACACATGGCCCATGGACATGGACAATAATGTGGGAAATGCCTGAGGGAGGGGGCATTGCTGGGTGAGGGGGACAAACGGGGGAAAATTGGGACAGCTGCAATAGCATAATTAATAAAATATAATTAAAAAAACATAGTACCCTTACTCTTTCAAATCTATTCTTAAGTGATTCTCTTTTGGTGAACTATAAACTCTGATTTCACTCTCCATTAGACATTAAAATTTTTTTTTGGTCTGTGTGTCTTTCATCCCCAGGATGATATTCAGTTCAGCACCAACTAAGATGCAGTCATTAAGGAAATTACTTTCACTCCATAAGCTTGAAGGAATTTTTGTTTGCTAGAAACACAAACGAACTTCAGACAGCATATCTGAGACCTTTCTCATGAATCTACTGTCGAACTTAGTTCATAGCACAACTTGCCAGTGACCTACCCTTTGTCACAACGAAGCTAATCTTCCTTTGCTCCATCCTTCTGAGACCTAAGTGGACACGGATCCGAAGTTCCCTCCCAGCCCTGCCCCAGAGGAAGTCATGGCCTGTCAGCACACGTGACACAACCGCACACAACAACACAGGGCCCATGGCTGGGGCCCAGCCGCACTCTGAGAACGTCAGCTCGTGCTTATGTCATTCTAGCGGCAAGGCTCAGTTTCACTGCGCCGCTCGCTCTCTCCATGTGTTTATCTGGTAGTGTTATTACTCATCAGACCTGGAGAAGTCAGCTCTGACAGTCACTGTAACAGGCAACACTCAGAGGCAGAGGGAGCCTGTGGAGGGATCAGTGAGGATGGAAGCAAAGTAGAGAACTTATTTTATTTTTACTAGATTTCACATCCTAAATGCTTAACTCAGCACTTGGCATATAAAAAGGCTATGGGAGAAGAAGCTGGAAGGGAATAGGTATTTCTCGAGTAACCACGATGATCAGGAACTTAGATAAATGCTGATTTGTCGATAGAAAGGCAGGAAGACCGGAAGGCACAGGGACAACTGCATGTAGAAACTATGCACACACATGTATATATTTAAAGATACATGTAATACATATATTTTACATATTTTATGACATTTAAATATGTATAGTACACATATCTATAAAATTTTTAGACTGGATTTCCTGTGCTTTTTGTGATTTGCATATGATGGAAATTCTGAAAGAGCTGTTTGATGAATGTTTTGATTCGCTGCATCATCACTGGAATAAATGCTCTAATTCCCAAATTGGTAACTTCAAAAATCAATACTCATTTGTAGATATAATTTCTAGTACTTTTGCTAAAAACCCTTTTTCGTAAACAGTAAGACAGTGGTCCATGTGCTGACACTGACCTTCATGCACAGATACACATGAGCCAGAGTGTTAGGAAAATAACTAAGAACTCAAGGTCATACATCAAGCAGAAGTGCACATGGACCCTTGCAATACTCAGAGCTAGGCACTAGAATTTGTGTACTGCCCAGGTTCTTCTTTGTCAAAGGAATCACCCTTGCCAGTACTTCAATGTGTAAACTCAGCTTCTCCTCTCAACAACCTTACCACATAGTTCCTATGTTCACTCCCATTTGACTGAGGAGGAAGTATGACAAAAGAGACTAAGTAACTTGCCCAAAGTCACATAAGATGTGGTAATTTGGAAAAGCGAGTACATGGATGCTGAATGATACCAGGACTGAGGGACTAACTGCAACGATCTCAAAATAAGGGCAGTAAGCTAAGGGTTAGAGGGAAGGGGTACCTTCTGTCGACACAATATCTCATCACTCTGTTATTCTGTGTCTGACAATCTGGAGGTGGCTCAGCTGTGAACAGCTGAGGTCATGGTAAGAAGAAGAGTTCAATGATAGAGAGCCTCGTGGCACAGCTGTATACTTGGATTAGATAGCTGTAACTGGTGCTTTGGTAAAAGGACATTTCTGAAGCCCACATGTCATGACCAAGAACATTCATGGAGAGTTGGGTGGAGAGCAGGAATCAGCTAAGTACAGTCTGTGGGCCCAACCTAGCTCATCCCTGTTTCTGAATGTCTAGTGAGTTACAATGAGTTTACAGTGATTGGTAAAAAAGGTAAAGAAGAAAAATATTTTGTGGCACATGACATTTACATAACATTCAGAATTCAGTGTCTGAATGTGACGGTGAGAGCACAGCCATGCCTGTCCACTTACATATGCTGTCTCTGCTGTCTCGAATCCCAGTGGCTGGGAGGACACAGCCCTTGAGCCTCATCCACCCACCACCTGGGCCTCAACGGGAAGCATGCTGCTGCCCGGCTCAGCAAGCCACTGTGCCAGAGGACAGGTGACACGTTAGGTCAGAGCAGCAGCGTGGACTAACAGACACATCGCTTCAGGCGCTGACACTGAATATGCTGGTGCTACAGTGACACTGCGAACTCTCCAGTCCTCACTAACGAAGTTCAGTGTGGCGCTGTCAAGACTGGAAGTGTGGAGCAGCCAGGGTGCCCAGCACAGCTTCTCCTGAGATTTCCACGGCCGAGTGGGTGCCTGCGTGGGATGGAGCTGATGGGAGCGACACTCTTGAGAAGTAGGAGCCCCCAGCCCCAGCAGTGTTTGAAGGCTTTTTTCATCCTGCACAGACTCACTCTCTTCTCCCAGGGGATTATCTATATTCTGTTGATTTGATTCTTGGAATTTGGCTGTATTCACATAGATTTTCTATCTCTCATCCTTAGATAGTGACCTTTTGTCCCTTCATATGTGGTGGACACTGTGACACCACTGGGGCCCAGCAAAACTATGCAAAGGTATTCTAGGCAAAGAACTTGCCCACCTTTGACTACAGTCGTAAAATAAAACTTGAATATTAAGATAAAAAAATGTGGTTACAATGTACTTTATAAAAGACGTTCTTCAAAAAGCTGAACTTAAAGTGAATTTCTGTTCACCGAGTCATAATATCCTATAATTTTCATTATAAAATTATTTTGGTATAAAACTGAGATACATTTTCATAAAAAAAGTTCACATCCAAGACATAATAAAAATTAAACAGAAAATGCAGAAAACCATTAAGTTTCACACAGAGTAAACAAAAAACAAGTTTGAAATGTAACCTTAACAGCACAGCACTGAAAATGAGTCACAAATGCCAGCATCATGCTAAAGGACTGACGCCGTACGTACGGAAGGCTCTGTGTCTGGAGGACAGGAACACGTGAGAAGCAGAGGTGGTCTGTGGTCTCCTGGCCTTTGAATGCAGCGAGCACGCCACGCAGGAGTTCAGTCCCTGCTCTCATCCATTGTGTCCATGTGGGCTGAGCACATGCTCACTACTGAGACTATGAACTTCAGGGACACAGCTCTCCTTATAGGAGCTGACTCAACTTTGCTTCTGAACTGAGTGATGTTTGGCACTGAGCTGCTAAAACCTTAACGCAAAATTGTGCATTTAGAAGGGAAATACATCATTACTTCAAGTAGCTATAACAAATTCATTTCAATTAAGTTAATTCTATTTTAAAAGCAAGCTAACGTGCTGACAATCCTGGAATGGATATTCAAAACTCTACACCAGGCAGTACTGCCTTTCAGTGCGATTTGTATCAAGTAATAATCATAACAGCCACACTTACTCAGCACCAGTGCACACCCAGTGCAGTGCAGCCCTCTGTGGGTTGTGCGTGTAATGCTCACACCAGCTTGGCTGTGACAGATCCAGGACAAGAAGCTGAGGTTGGATCAATAGACCGCCAAACACTGTGGTTTTAAATTTGGTGATTTATAGATACTCTGTCACATTGAATCCTGTATCATCTCACTGAAGATACAGCAGTGGTTCTTAAAGTGTCGTTGCTGAGCCAGCAGCATCAGCTGGGACCTTGTCAGAAATGCAGATTCCTGGCCCATCACAGACTGACTGACTAACTCAGAAGCTCCCACTGAAGAGGGAAGAAGCTAGGTTTACTGAGAAAATTAACAGCAAAAATCAGGCTGCCAGGAGACCAGTTTAATCCACAAAATAAGAAACATTTCCAAGGGCCCTCGAGCACATCAGAAATGGCTATTTTACAGTATATAAATAAATAATGATGATGCATTTTAGTTTCCCATTGTCATCTGTCTTGGGCAATGCCCTAGAAGCCAAGTTACAGGCATTGCAATTAAATTATTATACTTAAACTAGCTTATGGCTGGCCTCATTTGGATTCACACAGTTCTCCCAATTGAACTGTGTATCTAACCCAGGACAAAGGGTCAAATATTTCCATGTTAAGCTAGAAATGTGCATGTCTAGGTTTTATAGAGGTGGGAGATGGGTGAGACTGGGACTCCCTTTATGTAGAGGTTTGTCCTGGGAATTCCTGAATGACAAGTGGATAAGGGACAGCCTTGTGGAGTGACTGGTGCTGGTGTGGAGTGTGGGTGTATCCAGTGAGCTGTGGGGTGCTGGGGAGCACAAGGGGAAAGAGAGGAGATAGTAAGAGAGGGGGCCACAGCATGGTTTACTCAAACTTTCAAGCCAGAGACAGCCTTACTCTGGGCTTGTGCTGAGAACTGGAGAAAGGAGGCAGAAAACATGATTCCTGTCATCAAAAAGACCTCTAACGTGGGCTTCAGAATGAAGGGAAGAAATAAGGAACAGAGAGGCAAATGGTGGGGAAAGCAGGCAAGTCCCCTGGGAAGGAACTGTTTAGTGCCTTCAACTTGTGCCAAGAGCACGGGAACATGAAACCCAGATTGTAAAAATGTGTCCACACCACAGTTTCTATTCCCTAATGCCCTGGGGCAAGAAAGGGCTTATTTGTGCACTAGAACTCACTATTTGTGCTGGCTGGAAGTGGACTAGACGAAGGGAGGAAAACTTATTAAGAGCAAGCAGCAGCGGGGAGCCCAGAACTAGGAGATGACTTCCTAACAGAGGCCTCTCTGCACACGGAGTCAGATCAGGCAGCTCCTTCTCCTTACACGTCAGCCTTGGTTTCACCAACCAGACTGTTTTGCTCCGAGGTGCAGCACAGTCCCAGAAGTACTAGGGAAAGGGTGCCGTAGGAAGGCTGAGCGGCACTTCATGTCAGAGGACCTGTTACCCTGCTGGCCCCTGAGGTGCACCTTGACCTTTCTGATGTTTCCAAGAGGCAGGGCATTGGAATTGGCCCGGGGATACTTTCTTGGGGCTCTGGTTAAGCCCCAACATACTCAACTGTTCTGGGCCTGCCCTGGCAACCCGTTAGGAGGTCCTGACATTTCTGAAGCAAATTTTCAAGGTGACTACATTGGGGTTAACACTGGACACGTTTCATGAGGTACCAGGGAAGGCTGAGAGCTTCCCATAAGGCTGCTGCTGCTGTTTGGGGAGGGACTGGTTGGTGACTCTGACCTTAAGATTTTTAGAGGAAATGTAGGATCCTTAGAGGATGGTGAATCTGGTCCCAGAATTTTAGTAAATAATGAATGCTTCCTTAGGGGTTATTCAAAACAATTATTCTCTAGTGGGACACTCAATTTCAAAAGAGCTCATATCAGGGACGACTGCTTCCTAAGAGCAAGGTGCACCAGCAGCACCTTTCCAGGATTTCTTTAGCTGGCCCACTGACTTTTTGAACTGCCAAAGCATTTTGGGCACATATAGGTCCATGATCCCTCATCCACAATTCTGAATGGAGAGATCTGAAAGTCATGCGTTCAGGTGGCAGTATGGAAAGTTCTTGGGCATAAAACCTAACTTGCCCTGAAGTGATTTTTAGCCATTATTTATCCTAAATGTAAATATTCATGTTTCACTAAATTATTATTTTATTCAATGATGAGGTGCTGTCATGGGAATTCCATGCTCTATGGCTAATGCACCATATTACCTTCCTAAAATCCAAAAAATGCTGAATTCCACAGCATACCTGCCCGTAGGCTTGGAGAGGTGCTGTGGGCCTGGGTTGGTGTCTCGGGCTTATGGACAACTGCAGATTTCTCAGACCTGGAATGCAGCTACATCCAACCCCAGACAATCAAAGGCACATGGTAAAACATGAGCGGGGGTGGGGTGTTGGCAAAACTGAGGTACAGCTGAGGGCCGGGGGCCAGTATGGGGACACTGGTGTCCATCATGACCAGGAGTCCGATGAGACAGGAGGCAGCTGGTCCTTGAGCAACAGTTCCTGTGACCAGAGGGTTACTCAGTCAGGACTAGGAGGTGCAGGGGGAGATGCTGGACTGCGCCTTGGAGGGTCGGGCTGCCTTGCTAGGACTAGAGGCACCGCCTAACATACTTGGTGAAGCAGATCTCTGACTTCTAGCAAGAGCCATTGTCCCCAGTGTAGTCGCTAGCCTTGAATCTTAGAAAACACAGATGCTCATCTCAGTAGTGGCAGCCCCCTTGGCACCAGAACTTTGTGTGTCTTTCCAGCTACATTTGAATTTTCTAGAGCACAGAGGTCACCGTTTTACTCCTCTCTGTGTCCTTGGCACTAAAGACAGTGTTGGGCACCAAGGATGCATCCAGGAAAGGTTGTGAATTAACGAAAGGCCTGCCTAACTAAGGGTCACTCACATCTTGCTTGCCCTGACTCCTAGATCAGACAGCTGTGACAGAAAGGAGCTGGGCGGTTGCACGGACTGGGTCGCATGCACGGCCCTGCTAAGTACCGATGTGAGAGAATGGAGCTGTGTTTATCTGTCCCATTTGGCACTTATTGGTAGTTTTCTCATAGTTTCCTTAAAACCACCAAATTTCTACTAAATTTAACTTCAACTATCCCTTGAAGTAGAGGTAGAAGGTAGATTTTGTTGATGGGAAAAAGGGAAGGAAGACTTGATAAACCAACCTTTTTATTAAGTAATGATATCATGGGCAGTTACAAAGTCAAGGACTTTGGAGATGCAAACAGCTTCAGAAATCACCCACATCCTCCAGCATTTAGGACTGCTCCAAAGGCGCATGGTTCTCACGATCAAGACCGGAATGAGAACTGGGTCCCTCAGGTCCTGGACTGGCACTGTTTTCTACACTGAAAGTGAGGCTAAAGACCCAGGACTGTCTGCATTCTATAAGACCACCTTATTTCTCGTGGTACTTCCTTAAAATGTAAGTTTACAAATTTTATACAGTAAAACCTCATTAAATCTATAATAATTTATCCAACTTGAACTCATTCCTTATGTAATTAGCAGAAACAGGTATGGTTAAGAACTAAAATTGCTAACATTTACAGTCAATATACATATCAAGACTGACTGCCTGAAAAATTAGTTAGAAAAAGTGAGGTTTTACTGTGCATACAACAAGCAAGCACACAAACAAACAGATAAAGGACACTTTTGGATTGTTCTAAGATGTTTCCAGAAGCCCATGCACTAACCCAAAACTTCAAGATGACAGAAGGAACTCACCACTGCCGGCACTGCTTTCTCTCCTGCTGCGGGAACCTCCGCTGCCATCTCTGCCAGACTTGATGCGCTGGAACAAGAAGATGTGTTTAAAAGAATAACTGATATTCCTTCAAAGATGAATATAACTAAATGCTGATTTTTAAATTGGTGTTACTATGTGACTCTGAGACTTCTCCAATTTCCTGAAAGTTGGGGTCAAACTGATTGGTACCTGAGTTGGTTCTATAGAAATAAAAACTACATTGTTTTGTAAGTCAGAGGTTCAAAGTCAGAGGTTCAAAGCCTGCCTTCCAACACAATGAGTGATCAGGCATTCAAATGACACTTATACTTCAAACTGCAGTGTAACCTCTGCTTATACAAACATCCTAAAAACCAAATAATCTCTCAATGTGAAGTTGTGGCTTAAACAGAATCATTCAGAGGAGAGTTGGGTGGAAGGGAAGAGAATCTACAAAAAGGCTATTTCCTGCGTTGGCCCTACTCTACAATGATTGGACCTAAACCATTACAGGGAAAAAAGGCAAACAAGCTTTTGAAATTTAACTTCCACAATAAATGCACTATTAAAATCTCAGAAATGCCTAATCTGTTCAACAGAATACTTTCTTAGACACAAACTCCACGTTAAAACACAAGAAATACTGCCAAGCTGTGATATCTTACGTTTCCTTTTACATTGTATTGTTATTTGTGTTTGTCTTCAGTGTTAAAATTTTTCTTTCAACACTAAAACTGTCTGTCACACTGCAAGACTTCTTAGATACAGCGTAATGAACAGAAACACACAGCTTCTGATAAATATTTTCTGTACAATTGAATAAAAAATTTTAAAGTATATTTTGTTGATTATGCAATTATAGTTGTCCCAATTTTTTTCTCCCCTTTATCCTCTTCCTCCTACACTGCCCCCTCCACCCTCCAGGATTCCTCCTACCTTAGTTCATGTCTGTGGGTCATACATGTAAGTTCTTTGGTTTCTTCATTTCCTATAGTATTCTTAACCTCTCCCCCTGTCTATTTTGTACCTACCACTTATGATTCTTATTCCCTGTACCTTCCCCCCCATTTTCCTCCTCCCCTTCCCTGCTGATAATCCTCCATGCGATCTCCATTTTATGATTCTGTTTCTAGTTGTTTGCTTAGTTTGTTTTTGTTTTTTAGGTTCAGTTGTTAATATTTGTGAGTTTGTTGTAATTTAACTGTTCATACTTTTGGTCATTTTTTTCTTAAGTAAGTCCCTTTGACATTTCATATAATAAGGGCTCGGTGATGATGAACTCCTTGAACTTGACCTTATCTGGGAAGCACTTTATCTGCCCTTCATTCTAAATGAAAGCTTTGCTGGATAGAGTATTCTTGGATGTAGGTCCTTGCCTTTCATGACTTCGAATATTTCTTTCCTGCTCTTTCTCGCCTGCAAGGTTTCTTTTGAGAAATGAGCTGATAGTCTAATAGGAACTCCTTTGTAGGTAACTGTCTCCTTTTCTCTTGCTGCTTTTAAGATTCTCTCCTTGTCTTTAATCTTGAGTCACTTAATCATGATGTGCCTTTTGGTGCGCTTCTCCTTGGGTCCAACTTCTTTGGGACCTTCTGGGCTTCCTGGAAGTCTATTTCCTTCACCAGATTGGGGAAATTTTCCTTCATTATTTTTTCAAATAAGTTTTCAATATCTTGCTCTTCCCCTTCTCCTTCCAGCAATCCCATGATTTGGATGTTGGAAACCTTAAAGTTGCCCCAGAGGTTCCTAAGCCTCTCCTCATTTTTTTGCATTCCTGTTTCTTCATTCACTTCTGGTCAGATGCTTATTTCTTCCTTTAGTTCCAAATCATTGATTTGAATCCCGGTTTCCTTCTCTTCATTGTTGGTTTCCTGTATATTTTCCTTTACTTCATTTTGTGTAGCCTTCATTTTTTCCTTCATTTTGTGACCAAGCTCAATCAGTTCTGTGAGCATCCTGATTACACCAACGTTTTGAACTCTGCATCAGACAGGTTGACTTATCTCCTTGTTGCTTAGTTCTGTCTCTGGAGTTTTGATCTGTTCTTTCATTTGGGACATATTTCTTTGTCTTGGCACACCTGTTATGTTGTAAGAGGCAGAGCCTTAGGTATCTGCCAGGGCAAGGCAACCCTCTTTGCTGTGTTGTGGCACTGTGTGTGAGAGAAGGGTCAGAGAAGGAACAATGCGGTTTGCTCCGCTCTCATCCCACTTCCTGTCACTTCCCTCGATTCCCCCAGTCAGATTATGCCTTGTCAGGTGCTGAATTGCATGTGGGTGGGTTTGTGTACATTCTAGGACCCTGGGGGTCTTTCCAACTAACTCTCTTGTGAGGCTGGGAGTTTCTCCCGCTGCCATAACCCCCCCAGTTTTTACAACGTGGGATTTTAAGTCTTTAGTTTCCCTGCACTGAAACCCTAGGTTTCACAGTCTGTCTTGCTTCCTTCCCATGTTGTTCCTCCCAGCTTGTCTGTGAGCCTTGTGTGTGAGCCTGCACGGTCCGCTGCTTTGCTTCGCCACATGTCCTCTCTGCCCCAGCTGCCAGACTCTGCCCCTCCTATGGTCTGGACGAACGTTTCTTTAACTCCTTGGTTTTGGACTTCCATGCAAATAATTTTCTGGCAGTTCTGGGTGTTCTTTGTTTTTAAATTGGTTATTATCCTTCTTTTGGTTGTGCAAGGAAGCAAAGTGTTTTTGCTTACACCTTCATTTTGGCCAGAACTCCCTGAGTCAAAAATTTTTAACACAGGCTGATATTTTATTTAGATCTTTAATTATAGAAACATAATTTTGTATTTACTTCAAAGGACAATTATTTATTCTCTCAACACTGACAACTCACCAGATATTAAGAAATTACCAGTTTACGGATGAGGTTATTGACATTATGGTCTGCTGGGAAGAAAAATATTCTCTTCAATAATAATTCAAGACTTATTTCTGGAAAATGAAACATTCTCCTAAAACTTAGGATTTTAAAATATGGAAAAATGCTGAAGTTTTGTTCCATTAAACAAAAAAGAAACCTCTCTTGAAACCCCACCTGTCCCCTTGCTTTTATAAACAAAGAAAATCTAAAAATTATGAAAACAAAACAAAACCTTAAACATCTACAATCAGATTTTATTTCACAATTTGGTTTTCATCTGTCCAATTAATCATCTCCAAAGTATCTAAAAGATAATGCTGAAATAAGCTCATAAAGACAAATGTATACATAGCTTGACATTTTTCTAATCAAGTGTGAGCACAGACTTTGGGTCCTACTTGAGTAATCCTAAATTTGGGACAGACAAATGTAGAAAGGTGAGCACCTTCTGTGCCCACTGCTTTCTTTACCTGAGTAACTTGCTCTGTTCCTTGCTGTGGTGGACCAAAAAAAAAAAAAAAAAAGGTGGGTTGGCAGGCACACACTAAACCCTAAGCCCAGGGGAGGCCTTCATGGCAGCCTTACAAACTCAGACCTAAAGTGACCCCACAGGATGGTTTGAAATTAAACCTTTCTAACTAAAGGCAGTTCATGGTGGATAGTGATGTCCCAGAATGGTATTTTTCCCTAACAAAAGTCAGCTTTTACCTTAACTAAGCCTGTCTGTTGTCTTTTTGCATCTATAATAACACATCTTTGGAATATCAAGGTAATTTCCTTTTTCCTGACCCCCTCAGACCACAACCACTGCACAAGAGCAGAGACCACAAATCCCCATTGTTATTACGTTAATTGTTAACTGTTAATTGTCCTATATTTACCTATGTAAAAAAGTATGTGTCTAATTTGTTTTACTTTTTAACCAATCACAGAGTGCCTGCTTTGCTTCTCCTACCTCCCTATTCTATCACCAATGGCTTTCATGTAACCCTCTTACATCTCCTTTGATACTGATGTATAAAATAAGTGGTAAAACTGCCATTTTCTGGAGCATTTTCTCAAATTGTTGAGATTTTGCTTCCCGGAATTGTTATCAATTCGGCTCAAATAAACTCATACAAGTTTTTATAGGTTTGAACGTTTCTTACATTGACAGTCTGATCTAGAATTGTCCAACATTTTGGCTCTGGTCCATCTTTTCCTAATCAATTTCTTCATTACCTTACTTTTTCTCCCAGCTTGGAATCTCCCCACCACTGTGAATACATCCATGTCAGGACTCCCCAGTCCCTGGCCTGGCTTCTCGTCCTTTTGCTTCACTCACCAAGAGGAACCTAAAACCTGGTTGCTTCAATGACTTTCTATTCCTCTCCCAGGATGCTGAAGAAAAGTCCCTAAGCATAGGGTGGCCTCTAGGCACCTCTTGCTTCTGGCTCAGGATCCTTAAACGGCCCCCACAAGCCTGCCTCACTTTCAGCAATGGCCCTCCCTCTGTCTACCCTCATCCCTCTGAGGCTTAGCTCCACTCTTGTCTCCCCAGGAGACTGCCCTGGTGTCCCCAGAGGGTCTTACCCAAGGTGCTCACCAGCACCCATGCACCCCGCACTCATGCTCAGGTCTTGCTTCAATCTTCTTTTACCCTCTCTAGTGGACACAGAATGTGAGTTTTTATCCTCCTGCAACTGAATGAATATCTATTGCCATTGAAAATCAATGAATTCCACTACAATGGACTTTGTGTACGAATAGCTACGTCAGCTGTAGCCATTACCTCATGGGGAAGTTACAGAGATGGCAATTTCAAAAGTATAACCAAACATTTATCAAAACATTAGTTTGATAAGGTTTGAAGTTCAAAGAAGTATAAACTATCAAGACTCAGTTCACATTTCTTCTCTCATATCATCCACACTATCGAGTCTCGATCACAAGAGTTTCCATCCTCATCTAACTTCTTTCTCAGCAGACGCAAGGCAAGCCCTTGGGGGACACAGCCTCTTCAGTGGCGCCCCTACAAGGCCACAAGGTGCTGGTGCCTGGACCCAGCCCATGAAGCATTGAGTATTCCACAGTAGGGCTGAAGGAAACCAGGAGAGCGGAGAGTCACAGAGCCGCTGCTAAGTCAGGCAGAGGGAAAATTGCAAAGTGTCCATATGTTTATCAACATGGGGGTGATTAATCTCAGTGAGGGTGATTTTTAGCTGCATGAATGGAAAGAGGCAAAGTTAGACTGATGTGAAGGGAACCTGGGATATGAGAAAAAGATCAAGTAGATAACACTGTAGATCTTCGGCCGGGAGAAAAGAAAAATGGCATGGAGCTGATCCCAGATTTTACAGGGTCTAAAGTTTATAATCTGGAGAAAGAACAAAAACTATGAAAATAAAATAGCTCCAACAATAAAAATGTATTTATAGAGATCAAGGCAAATGGGCACCTGAAGCTGAAGCTCCACCCTCCACAGTCGCTGTGCTGGTGGCTAGTGCTGTGTCCAGGGCACGCAGGGCAGGCTGCTTTCTGTGGCTCTCCGGCCACTAGGACTACAGACTCCTGAAGGACCTTGTCTCACAGCGATACACCTGACACATGACCCACCTCAGGTATCGGGTATATTTACTGTAGCACAAACCAGGCACAGCAAATGTTTGTTAAATATAGTCATATAGATGCTCTTATCACATGCTTTGTGAGGATTTCAAATAGGAGAATTACTCATTCTATCTCCTCAGAGTTTTAACAGTTAATAGAGTTCATGGGAAATCGTACTCACTCTGGACTAGTGTGAGGCAGGGCCTGATGACAGGTAAAAGGAAGCATTGAAATAATAACTGACAAAATGATTCTCATCACAGCAAAACTAAAATGTGAGGGAAGCAGCCACATAATGGAACACAGATCAGGAAGTGACAGAGGAAAAAAGTGCTTATTGATACAGAAAGCTGTTTATGTTATTTTGAAGGGGAAATTGTGGGGTTAAAGCTAGTATTTTTGTAAAAAAAAGTCCTATTTTAAAAATATATGTATTGATCTATGTTTGTATATATTTGTAAAATGCCCAGGAAGACACATACCAAAATGCTGACAGTGATCTTAAAGTGCTAGGATGGATGATTTTCACTTTTTCCTTTATATATTTTTATTTTAATTAAAATATGACTCAAAAAAGTAATCTATATGATTTTTTAAAAACACTTATTTTTTAAAAAATATGAAAAAAGATGGCATTCTTATTCTGAAAAAAATATGATTCCCTTCCCCTTTTGAAAGAAAAATGAGAGAAGTGCAAGAGGAGCAAAGTATAGATACACAGAAGTCAATAGGACAAATTAAATAAACAGGCATTGCTAGTGAGAAAGAAACAATTGTTTCCCTTTTCACCTACTGTTCAATATGAGCATATGACTATATATATGTCCTTTGCAACTCTTCTGGAATTGGAATAAGACCAGATCCTTAAACATTGATGTTCCCTTATCCATCACCCGGGACAGTACTACTCAGAGTGGAGGCAGAAAACCTGGCAGCCCACAAGCTGTCACCTGCTCTCAATGAGGTGAGCACAGAACTCAAGGATGAGAGTTGACAAGCTGGCATATAGATTTGACATTCTGATATTCAACTGCATGATCATTTTGCTGGTGATGTCAATGAGATTGGACAAAAAATTAACCATACCACAGTTTGAGAAGCACCAAGAACATTCTCCCAATTCTACAGCTAATGAGAATGAGGTTCGGAAGGATAGATGTCCTTCTGAGTCACAGAGTTGGTCAATGGTGAAATCAGGAGAGAAGCCCAGGGTCCTGTCCACCACACTTGCTTTTACTCCATAAGTCTTGGATTTTTGTCCAACAGAATGAGAAGCAGTTAGTGTTTCCTGGTTAAGGATTCTTAAGAAGATTGACTCTGACTTCAAATTCAAGAGAAAATAGAACTTGAGACATTTCCTTGTGACTTCAACTCCAAAGAATGCATGGCCATGGCTGTAACTTCCAGCACTTAGACCTCTAGCACATTTCTTCCTAGAGATCTCCATAGCTGCTCTAGACACCAGCTCTTCCAGGACTGATCTCTGAATCTTCCTCCCAAGCTGAACCCCTCCACCTCTATTTCTGCAGCTCTTGTTTCCCTCAGATGCCACATGACCCTGGCAGAGGAACTGGCATTCACCTCATGCTCCCATGTAATGAGCACCTTGAGCATGGGGCCAACTCTTACTATGCACAACTGTTTCTTCAGTCCACAGAGCACAGCACATTGAGATTAATGTTTTCTGAGGAGAGGAAGACTTAACACAAGGCAATGCATGAGGACACTGACATCAGTGGTCTTTTACAATGGAAGTGATTATGAATCGGGAAAATGTAATCAATGCCATGAATTTGATGATCAATGATACATATTTTCTCCCACGTTTTTGTTAGACTTTGTAAATGCAATAATGCACAAAATGTGTAAGACATTCTTGCAGTTTTCATAATGTAGACTTTTTAATATTTTGTATTTCTTTTGTAAGTCAATATTAAAGCAATGTCTTTATGAGATCTTATTACTGAATCTCATTTTATTTTAGGATATATAACCATGTAACCAAAGGGGTTTCTGCTCAAATAGATTGTATATGTATTTTCATTGGTTTTTTGGTAATAACTGGAGACTTGAGGATAAATACTAACTACGTTTTATATTAGTTTTGAGTATCACGTGATATTTTGTCAATTTGGACAAAAGAAAGCACTTCTTGAAAATGTTTGCTGTTTTCTTTGGGGAGAATACTTCAGAAAATTCAGAAATTTGAATTCTTTGAAAATTCAGAAAACTGATTTTTAAAATGGAATGAATTACTAATATACTTCTATTTTTAGACAAGCAATTAAAACTTTCTATATTCTTTAAATTACTTATTTATCCATTTTCTTTTGCCTCATAATAGTTTCCTTTCATTTTCTAATCCTTTTTGGAATTTTAGCTAACATTTTTCTCTTTCTCATATTTAAAATATTTGTACTGTTTTTACTTCCTATTCTTCCCATTTTGCTCTTTTCCAGACAAAGAGTCAAGTCTGAGTTAAGTCTGATAGAAATACAAACATCTCTTAAAGCACAGCAGTGCTCTGGGCCCAGTGTCCAGACAGGGAGCGATGCCTGCTGCAGGGCCACCCCCGCCCCTCCGCCTCCCGCCCCGCCTGGGACGGCTTTGCAAGGGCTCGAATGAACACACACGTGTAGAATTTCTTCTTACTGGGAATGCGATCCCACAAGCACAAAGGGGAGAATGGCCTTCTTTTTCGTAATAGTTCCAGAAAGACAATGAAGTCCCCTGAAAAGTTACTCTATATAAATAAATTTCTGACTTTAACATCATACAAAAGGCATTAGAGGCTCAGGGAGATACATTTTCCTGACTTGCATAAACCTCAATCAATTTATCTTTCTTTCTTAGTTTTACACAAATCCTTTTCCAGTTTAAAATAACTTTTAAGAAACCCATGGCCTGATTTATGTTATGTCTACTCCTCCCCCTACCCCTCCAAATTTGATTCCAGGTCCTGAGGTGGTATTTGACCATTTTCAAGGTGGCCCTTTGGGAGCATAAACTGTACACTAGTGATTCACAGACTTTACTTATTATAAAAATTACCTGGAAAACTGTTTATAAAAACACAGACACAGATTCTTGGATCCATGCCCAGAGACTGCAATTCTGGGCTAGGGTTTGGGTAGGTCTGGGCTGGGGCCTAAGGGCCTGTAATTCTAACATGTGCCCAGGTGATTCTGAAGCACTAGTGGTCTACAGACCACACCTGAATAGCACCCTTCTGAGAGCCTAACTCCTGTTATGGTGAGTCAATGGCAAGGTACATTTTAATCTAATTCATGGTATGAGTTACCAACGTTGCTGGATGCAGAATAAGTAAGGGCTGTATACTACTGAAAAGGATGATTTGCATCACTCTCTTTCTGTGCTCTTCCTGAAGCAGTCAGGATTTAAATCCCAGGTCTGTCCCCAATAGTTGGTGATCTGCAGAAAGTTATTTAGCCACTGTGGGACTCAGTTTTCTTACCTGTAAAAAGTAGTAAAAACCACACCATATCCAACATCAAAAGGTTATTGGGATGATCACACTAGTTGATGTGTATAAATTACTTAGACAGTGCTGGACTTATTCATGAAATCAGTAAATGTTGGCTGTCATTATTAATGTCTAGTTAAGCAGATGTAGTAAAGTGAAACGAAAGGGAAACCTGTCACCAGAATCATGAAGATGGCTGACATCATTCAAGAGGTTAGCAGGCTATTTACTGCTCTTTCTTTCTGCTGCCATTATCAACCTGCTAGAGGAGAGACAGGGATAGAGACTGGGCATCAGTTGGGTTCTTTAAGCAGCTCCAGGTAAAGAAAGGCTGGGTGATTACCTGTGCTATCCCTGGTTTCCATTACATGGCTGTTTCACTAATGGCTTACAGTAAGTCAGCAACACAGAATAGCTCTCCTACAGCTAACCACAGAGGCCAACAGAGCTTTGACAAGAAACACCTCCAAATCAGACACAGAAAGTTCCCGACTATGAAAAAGACATGTGACTGTCTAACAGTGTGGAAATGTTTAAAGAAAGCAAGATATATTATGCAGGCATTAACAGTGATTTCTAATTACATAGGAAAAATGTCTTTGCACTGGGACAGATCCTAAATGAGAAACAGAAAACAAGAAATTTTAAGTTCAAATTTAGAAAAGGAGCTTATCTATTCTTGTTTCATAACTAATAGTACTTTTTGTGTTCCAAGAGGCAAGAAAGAGTGCCTTGCCCCTGGGCTCACAACCCGGAAAGACACACTGAAACAGCATGCAGCAATCAGTGGAAAAGCTGGCTCTCAGATGCATGAGAATTCTTTCTCTTCAGCCTCTTTTTCTTCCTAGGAACTTTCTTTTCCACTAACTTTCCCCCTTCACTTTATATTTATAAGCAAAGCATAAAAGAGAAAACATCAGGAAAATGTTTCTTTGATATAAGATGTAATAAGGAGTACTAAAGAATGATGGAGAAATCAATTTTAAGGAAATTGAAACAGTGCTTTGTGGATGAGGATAGAACTTTAACCCTAAAGATTATGGAATAATAAGTTTGGAAGGAAAGATATTAAGGAGAAGCCATAATAAAATAAGATATCTAAATGACACTGGGTTTAATACAGATTACAATGATAGCAGTGATAAAAAAAAATTACCAAAGAGGCTTCGCCCAAGCACAGGGAGTCATTAATAATTTGGGTAAATAGATAAGGTAAAAGTTGGATAATCTAAATGCATCGATGGTAACTCATACACAAGTTTACTAAAGTATTATTAATTAACATTAGGGAATTACTTTTAGTGAGTAAAATATATGAATTAGAGGGTCAGGTCTACGGGAGAAATAAGTGAAAGTTGATGATATTCAATGAATACATAAATATTTTGATATATGAAGAACCAAGTTGGCTGAGTAGTAATTAGAAAGGAAAAGCAGTTCTGAGCACATTCATATATTTACTTATAATAGTTAAATTCATTAGTCCATTTGAATATTAGTCTAAAGTAGTCAGTCAGATGAAAAACAAAGGGATGAAACAAAGGTTTCACAGAGCAAGAAAGCAATCAAGGAAAGAGGAAAATGGAAGAGGAAAAGTCAACAGAGGAGAGGAAGCAAAAGTAAAAGTGAGGTCCAGTAATGACCAAAGAAAGAGGATGATATCTATAACGGTTCAACTAAGATCCAACTCAGTAAATAAAAAAGTTAACTGTAAACTCTAAGAAATTATGTAAAAGCAATTCTGAATCTATGTAAAGGATAAATATAATGTTTCTTGTATCTTTTTCGATAAATGTCTCCATTTTTCATATACATAGCTGGATACTTTTCTGGACAGACCTTGTTGGCCTTTACCCCTCAAATTCATTTCACAGAAATTCCTTGGAAAGCTTGAGTTCAGACTCTTCATGAATCAGCTTCAAGGAACTTTCCAGAGAGTCAGAAGGCTACTCATTTTTTAAACCAGAGATGATAACACATGTACCAAATTTTTTGTTTAGGGTTATAAGTTTCAATAAGTGTATTATACACAATCCACAATTTGTAGTAGCTTTACGTTCACTGTTCAGGATAATTAAACTACTGTTCTTATAGTCTTTTTCATTATTTTTTAAATAATTTTTTTATCCTTACCTGAGGATGTTTTTTCCATTGATTTTAGAGAGAGACAAGGGGAGAGCAAGAGAAACATCAATTGGTTGCCTCCTGTACATGCCCTGACTGGTGATCAGACCCACAACATAGGTAGATGCCCTGACCAGGAATAGAACCCGTTGCCTTTTGGTGGATGGGATGATGCTCCCACCAACTGAGCCACACTGGCCAGGGCTTTTTTTTTTCACTTTAAATAATTTTTATCCTTCAATTATAGATGATGTACAATACTAGTTTCAGGTGTATAACCCAGTGATTAGGCATTTATATAACTAAGTGATCACCCCAATAAATCTAGTATCCATCTGACACCATGCTATTATTATAATATTATGACAATATTCCCTGTACTTTACATCATCCCATCTGGCAACTGTCAAAATGTTTTCTGTATCTATGAGTTTGTTTCTTGTCTGCTTGTTCACTTATTTTGTTTTTAGATTCCACATATGAATGAAATCATATGGCATTTGTCTTCCTCTGTATGACTTATTTCACTCAGCACTATTCCCTCTAAGTCCACCCATGTTGCTGCAGATGGCAAGATTTCATAGATTTCATTTTTTTTATGGCTGAGCCATATTCCATTGTATATATGCACCATTTCTTCTTTATCCATTCACTTATTTATTGATGGACATTTAGGTGGCTTCCATATCTTGACTATTGTAAATAATGCTGCAATGAACATATGGATGTATATTTCATTTTGATTTAGTGTTTTTGGTATCTTTGGATAAATACACAGAGTGTGGAATTGCAGGGTCCTTCTTTGTCTCTTGTGGGCTATATAGCCATTGTTTTAAAGTCTATTTTGTCTAGTATAAGTATTGTTACCCTAGCTTTTATTTCCATTTTCATGAAATATATTTTTCTATCCTTTTACTTTCAGTCTGTCTTTTGATCTGAAGTGAGTATCTTGTAAGAGCATATAGGAGTCTTGTTTTGTTATCCATTCAGCCAATTTATGTGTTTCGACTGGAGTATTTAATCCATTTGCATTTAAAGTAATAATGATATATATATTTATTGCATAATTTTATTTTTCACATTTTTGTATCTTTTTTTCCTTCTTCTTTTTGAAGAAGACCCTTTAACATTTCTTGTAATACTGTTTTGGAGGGGCTGAACTTCTTTAACTTTTGTCTGTGAAGTTCTTTATCTGTCCTTCGATTCTAAATGATAGCTTTGTTGGATAAAGTAACCTTGTTTCATGCCAATTCCTTCTGGCCTGCTAAGTTTCTGTTCAGAAATCAGCTGATAATGTTATGGGAACTCCCTCTTAGGTAACTAACTTCTTTTCTCTTGCTGCTTTTAAGATTCTTTGTCTTTAACCTTTGGCACTTTCATTATGATGTATCTTGGTGTGGGCCTCTATGGGTTCATCTCATTTGGGACTCTCTGTGCTTCCTGGACTTGTATGTATTTTCTTCACCAGGTTAGGGAAGTTTTCCGTTATTATTTTTTCAAATAGGTTCTCAATTTCTTGCTCTCTTTCTTCTCCTTTGGGCACTCCAGTGATGTGAGTGTTTGTATGCCTGAAGTTGTCCCAGTGGCTCCTTAAACTATCCTCATATATTTGGGTTCTTTTTTCTTTTTGCTGTTCTGACTGGGGGTTTTCTGATTACCTTCCAAATTGCTGATTTGATCCTCTATTTCAACTACTCTACTGTTGATTCCTTGTAATGTATTCTTCATTTCAATTATTGTCTTCATTTCTGACTGGTTCTTTTTTTATATTTCCTATCTCTCTGTTGAATGTCTCATTAAGTTCATCTACTCTTCCCCTAAGTACATTCAGCATCCTTATAACCAGTGTTTTGAACTCTGCATCTGGTAGGTTGCTTATCTCCATTTTGTTTAGTTCTTTTTCTGGAGTTTTGTTCTGTTCTTTCATTTGGGATGTTTGTCTCCACATTTTGGCTGCCTGTCTGTATTTGTTTCTATGTATTAGGTAGAACTGCTAGGCTTCCAGGTCTTGGTAGGGTGCCCTTACATAGTATGTATCCTGTAGGGCCCAGTGGTACAGCCTTCCCAGTCACCAGAGCTGTGTGCTCAGGTACAGCCCCATGTGGGCTATGTGTACCCCCTTGTTGTAGCTGAGCCTCAATTGCTGTTGGCACATCAACTCAAGGGATTAACCCCCAGGCCAACTGGCTGGGAGGACTGGCCATAACCACCACTGAGGATCAGCTGTGCAGGGACCCACCTCAAGGAGCAGGACTTACTTTAGCAGGGCTCTGGTACTCACTGAGTCAGCCCCTGAGTGTGTCGTTTGTGGAGGTGGCTGGGTGGTGCTTTGACATGGTCTGAAGCTGTCCACCAGGTGCATTGGCTTGAGGCCTCCTGGGAAGCGCAGGCCAAGGTCAGCTTCCACCTGTGTTCTGTCTGGGGCTACCAGCATGAGTTACAAAGCAATCTGTAAATGGCTTCTACTTGTGCTGGGCTTTGAGGTGTCCAGGAGAGGCCAAGCTGTGAACCAAGGCTGGCTGCTGCTAGTGCCAAGCCCTGAGCCTACTTAATGAGAGGTACTGTACATGCTAGGGCTAAATACTACTTGTTTGAGAGATTTTAGGAACGTCTGAAGCATGAGCCAAGGTAGGCTGTTAGTATGGAAAAACCACTAAAAAGAGCTTGGGTGGGCCCAAAAGTTGGGTGGAGCTGGGTCTCAAGAAGTTACCATGGTGAGCAAACAATGATAGGTTGATGGAGACTCTGATATGGCGCCTACCTGCTGGCTCTGTTGGGGAGGGCTCAGAAAAGGAACAATGGCCTCTACCAGTACTTCTGTCTAGAAGAAAGCTGCCCTTCTAGCTCCTGCCCTGATGCCATAAAATTCAGTTCCTCCCAGATGTTTCTTGTGCCTTTCAAGCTGCTGCTTCACCACTGGAGCTCTGGGCAGTGAGTCTGAATAAGTACATGTGGGCCCTTTAAGGGAAACTGCCTGGGACTCCATAAGCCCTCTGTCTCACTCAGCTTCAATTCCTATCAGTGTTTACAGCCAAAAGTACGGGGACTTTTCTTCCTGGCACTGGTGGTACAGCTGGGAGGCCTCGTGTGGGGCTTGAACCTCCCACTCTTCAAGGGGGACCTCTGCAGCTGAGATATCCCTTCCTATTTTTATCCAGCACATGTGGGTATGGGACCACACCATTCTGCATCTCCGCCCCCCCGCCCCCACCAGTCTCAATGAGGCTTCTTGATATCCTTAGTTGTAGGGCTTCTGTTCAGCTAGATTTCACGTGGTTCTTAATGATGGTTGTTCCAAAGTTTAGCTGTAATTTTGTTGTGGTTGTGAGAGAGGCGAGTACCGCATTTACCTACATTGCCACTTAACCAGAACCAAACTATGAAGTCTTAAGACTAACTCCTTCCACAAAAATCCATGTTTCTTCACTAGTTATATAAGTAATTTGGAGTACCAAAGAGTGTTCTTGGTTTGAAATATATTCTACTTTTCGATTCTTCTTAATGAAATAAATTTAATAGTGATTATGGTAATAACTATGATAATTTGAACTTCCATTATAGCATTTTAAATTTACAGGGCTTTCACACAGGTTCTATAATTTAATTAGCAATTGGTACATAGTGTTAAATTGGTCTTCACAGGAAATTTTAATGATATACCCTAGTGTGGCATTTTAATACCAACTTGATATATAAAGGATTTTTAAGGTAAAAATCTATATTGAGCTCATAATTCTTTTACAAGTGATACTTTAAAAAGACTGTAAAACAATCAGATCACATCTTCAAAGAGAAAACAAGATAACCACACTTTGAAAGAAAATATGGAATTTAGATTTAATTATCAAAGATAATCAAGTTCTTGTCAAAGTCTAAAGTAAAAGAATATATTTTCTATGAAAGGCGCACACTCAAAAATCATGTTAAACTTTAAAATATTCTAGGTTCAAACTTAAGAGAGATTATTATTTTAAAGAAGATAAGAACATTGTTATTCCATATACTGCATGGAACATAGAAATATATTTTAAGTGGTTCCATGTATGTTAATATTATTCTCAAAGCCATCTACACTATAGAGTGCAAAAGTATCATGTTGTATACAAGTAACTGCCTCCTAGTTTCCATGGGTAACAGGACTCTCAAATTGAAAGTAAGTCTAAAACTAATCTATGGTCTGAAAATTAAGTCTGTAAAATAACTTAATAAATTACTTTGTATTGTGCAAAATTACAATTACTTGTCTATTAGTACAATCCACTAAAGACTTTATTGAGTCTATTGCACTTTTTCCTGTTGGGAACTCACTTTTGACAGAATTTTATCCTAAAACTAACATTTTAGTTTTATGCCAGAGCAGGAAAAAAATTTCAACTTCATTTTACTGACAGAAGCCCCAACATCACTCAGCTGAGCTACAGAAGGCTGACATTTCAAAAATTAATAAACAGCAGTTTTCAGCCCATATGAGATACCTGTTCCCTTATTTCTTTCTTTTTTTCCAATCTCTTAAGTTTTGTGGCATATTCTTGAACTTCTTTTAATCCAATATCTGTGCAGAGACGAACCAAGAAACGCAGACCTAAATTGTGAAAAATATATTTAGAAAAGCTTTTGTGCACAGTGTTGAAAGTACAATAAATCATTAACCTCAGTCTTTTGGGACACAGCAATGACGCTCACAGTGTTTCTCTCTTGAAAAATGTGTTACTGAACAGTATACTCGAAACCTATAATAATTTTACTAAACAATGTCACTCCAATAAATTTAATAATTTTTTTTAAAAAAGTACATACACTATATTCTCCTGACCTGGAAGGATGGACTTCCCTGAAAGGGGTTTAAAGGGACTCCCTTCACCATACTGTCCACACCACCTGTATCGGAGCCCTTCCCATACTGCACTCCACCTCCCTGTCCACTTTTCCTTTGTGGCACTTCAGACTACTAAAATATTCTATGAGTGTGTTGTCTTTGCCCACTAGCAAGCTCCATGAGAGCAAGGATGTTCATCTGTTTGTTTTTTTTGTGTGCTCAGTGCTATACCAACACAGTAGTCACTCCATAAGAATTTGTAAATAAATGACCTATTCACGACCATTAATGTTTCGTAAAGTAACGGTACTAAAGTAATTTAAAATGTCACCCATTAGCATATAAATTGCCTATGTATACATTACTAATTCATAATAAGGTAATTTATATTTTTTACAAATAATATACAACTATTCTTTTTATCTATCCATCCTCAGAAAGAGTGAGTTAGGACCATTTAATATAAAATAAAAATTATTGCTTTTGGTAGATGTCCTCTGAAATTTAGTATGTCATCTGTAATGCCATAGAGCAGGTCAATTTTTGATAAACAAAGAGTATATTTTAAGACTGAATTATCCTTTTGGGTTCACCAGAAAACTACTCAAAACAAGGCATTCATAGGTGTAGATGGTTTCCTAAGACTATAGTTAAGGTAGACTGTTGATATTTGTTTTAAAAATTATCCATGTCAAAATCATCTTGGTCATTCCCCGTAACAACAGGTAAACATTCATTTAATTTTTAGAGTGAATCTTACTCTCTATAAAGAAAGAAATTTGGTATTGCTGGGAGACAGTCCCTTTACTGGCCCAGTCTCGAGGCACTCTAGTTACTGCAGTGGCTCTAAACAGGCAGCCCTCCTGTCCCCGGGGGACACCTGGCAATGTCTGGGGACATTTCTGTTTCTCATAACAATGGTGTGGGGATTGGGAGGAAAGCTACTGTCATCCAGTGGGCAGAGGCCAGGCGTGCTGCTAAAATACTCTGTAATCCACAGGACCCAGAATGGTCCAGTTCCAATGTCAGTGGTACTGACTTTTGCCCAGTTGACTTTTGAGTTCACCAATTCCACAAAAAAATATCACTGCTGTCTGTCATTTAATCTCTAATGCACCAGTTTCCTAATATGACTGAGATTAAGCATCAAATAAAAAGCTTTAAATCAAGAAATAGGAAAAAATAGGTATCTGGGTCCTCTGAGAACCTGAGAATCTCTGTAGATAGGGCTATAAATCTGTACTTTTTGAAGGTGTGAGAGGGAATCCCCCCAAGTAGCCTGTATGCTAACTGGCTTCTGGAAACCACTGCTGCAGGTTAATGAATCTCTTCTAATTAGCACTAGACACCGCTTGCTCCTAAACTACCAGCCAAGCACACAGAAATAGGACAGCCATCTGCTGCTGAGCTTTTATAAAAGCCAAAGTGAGAAACTGTTCATTAAGGACTGGAAGTACCTCTAAACCCAGAGTTGGGCTGCACCATGGGGCAACTTGGCTCAGAAAAGATTTCTTTTACTGAACTGTAATGTGCTGTTTCATACTCAGTATCATTATAAGACAATTAAAAACAGTATTTCTAAGTACGTTATTTTATTTGCTGTAGGATGTTTTAAAGTGAGTAACTGCTGCATCTTTCACAGACTTCATCTACTCTCAGTGTCTCACTGTGCACGAATTAAACGTTGAAAAAACTTTTCTTCTTCCCAAGGATTTGCTTTTCATTTCCTCATAAACAGTAATGATTATACAACAGATTGTCTTTTATCTCTTTCCTTTAGCTGCAAGGCTATTCAGAGCCAAATACACAGTTTAGTGGAGATATATAGCGAGCGAATATAGTTATTTTGTGCTTTTCTTGATCCTGATTTGTTATTGCTGTAATATTTGTCATTGCTACTTTAAGTTTCATCAAAGCCACTGCATATCAAGATGGGGAAGATAAATTTGTTTACTACTGAAGAGAATTCAGTGGTATATGTAAATACATCAACAATTACATTCGATAAACATGTGTACTTATATAGTCAAATTCTCTGGTCCTGTAAACTCCTATTTAAACATATGTACCACAAGCATAGGTTGGTATCTATGCATGCAATTACTGTAGCAAATGTAAAATAGGACATAAAGTGTAAGAACACGTACTTTCAAAGTTACAAAATGTAATCTCACTTACATTCAACATTTTCTGGAAATTTTCTGTGAATATCTTTATAAGTATCTAATGCTTTTTGGTAGTTACCTACAAATTAAAAAAAAGAAACACATTAACAGATTTATAGAAATTAAAAGGATTCAGGAAATATTAATTTTAATCCAATATACTGGCACCATTTAATTGGTTTAGCAGGAGGACTTTCGCGTTTGCCACAAGCATTTGTAACAGTTTTTTTTTTAAGATTTTATTTATTTATTTAGAGAGAGGAGAAGGAAAGGAGGAAGAGAGGGAGAGAAACATCAATGTGTGATTGCCTCTCACTCGCCCCCTACTGGGGACCCAGCCTGCAACCCAGGCATGTGCCTAGACTGGAAATTGAACAGGCGACCCTTTGGTTCACAGCCCGCGTTCAATCCACTGAGCTACACCAGCCAGGGTCATGTGTAACAGTTTTTAATATAACTTCTGGAAGAAAATGTACAGGTAAAATAAAATTGAAAAGGGTCTGAGAATAAGGAAATGGATGATGGTTAAAACTTAGTTCCACTTCTTAGTTCCAATGTTAGTGGTAAAAATTAAGATCCATTTGATTTCCTAAAAATTAAAGATTATTTCAAATGAACAACTGACAAATTTAAAATAATTTACATGGTAAACTAATAATAACTTCAATGTCATTCACTTAGAAAAGATAAAAAATAACTTTTTGTAGTTTTCATTTTGAAACATTAAAATCTTTATAGAAAACAATTTGTTTTGTAATAAAATAATTGAACTTCATGCAGCAGCAAAGAAAAGATTAATTTTGGGTCAAAGGTGTTGGCTAAAAACTCAGTAAATGAGCTATGAATCTTTCTGGGCCTTCTAGAGGGATGGCTATATAAACCTTAAAGAGTTGCTGTGAGAATTAAACAGAGAGGAAGCATCTAACTCACAGTGGGTTCTCAATAAATGTTAGTTTCTCTTCTAACCTGCCCTTCAATAACTCAAAAAGGTTTATGTCTTTAAATTATTCAGAACTCCCCATATACGAACATTCTACACATGACTGACATGGAAACAAAGAAAGGTAATCAGAACTGAGCTGAGATCAGTGAAGTGTATATCGTGTAATTAAGTTGTAGGTTGTCCAACAGGACACACAGTTACATTAAAGATCAACCCTCTCAATGCCTTGAAGACAACACTGAGTATATATTTTGATGCTATTACGAAGGAGCTCACAGAGGTCCATCCAGAGAGAAGCTATGGCACTGGGCAAGAGCACCCTGTTAACACTGACAACAAATGCTTCCCTGGGATTAAGGAGTTTCTTTTTCCTGGGTCATTTGTATTTTCTATAAGAGGGATCCTGCTTAACTTCTGATATTTTTACATCATTCAGTTCATTGAAAACTATTAACATTACTACCCTTCAGGACAGGGGTCAGCATCACGGGCATAACAAAGCAGTTGCTAGAAGCACAAGTGGGATACCTACTGATACCTGCTATAAAAATAGAGCCCCAGTGCTCCATTCCTGGGCTTGCCTCAGGCTTCGAGGTGGAGGGAGTCTCATTAATGTGTCCACACACACAAGGCATTTAGAATTAGGTGACAGAAAATGGAATATACATTAATGTGTAGAGAATGCCTGTTTTTCTATGGCCAA
Source organism: Micronycteris hirsuta (assembly GCA_004026765.1). Taxonomy (NCBI): domain Eukaryota; kingdom Metazoa; phylum Chordata; class Mammalia; order Chiroptera; family Phyllostomidae; genus Micronycteris; species Micronycteris hirsuta. Next base: position 76,942 of record PVJI01005030.1, read on the forward strand.
CTTGTGAAAATTATTACATATTCACCTTCAGAGATAATAAATCTGTTTTTAACAGTGGTGTTGGAATATATGACTAAGCATAACTTTTTTCTGTGTGAAGAAATTATGTTTTTCATATAAGGCTTCACATATGTGTAGTAATCAAAAGTTAATGTTCTAATAAAAAATAAGCAATTGGAACACATTTTATGCGAAGTTACCTAAAGGACAGAAGAAGTAAAACATATTAAAAATGAATAAAATAAAAGCATTTTTACCACTTCTTCTGAAACAACTAGCTACCATCAGCTGCCATTTCACCTGTGTGGGTCTATAAAAGAAATAAATGATATAAAATTAGAGTGGAAACAAAAATAGTCTGAGGTGGTCAAAAAGATTTATAATGCTACAGATCTATACTATCTTTCAACTACTCTTTGATCTTTCATTAGATCACTTTTATTATTGAAAATAGCATATATACAATTTCCTTCATTATTATCTGTTGTCTTTATATTTAAATATGAGTTCTTCAACCTGCCCTGGCTGGGTGGCTCAGTTAGTTGGAGTGTTGTCCAGTATAGAAGGTCACAGGTTTGATTCCCAGTCAGGGCACATACGGGAGGCAACTGATGGATGTCTTTCTCTTTTTCCCTTCCTCTCTCTCTCAAAATCAATAAACATATCTCTAGTGAGGATTAAAAGAAAGAGTCCTTCAATCTAGTTCACACCATTATTTAGAAATTTTTATCAGAACCATTAACCTGTTTGGTTGAAGATCACTGTATTCTATTTTTTTTTTTTTAATTCTCAGTAAGGATATGTTTCTTGATTTTAGAGAAGGCGGGGGGAGAGAAAGAAGGAGAAACATCGATGGTTTCTTCCCATATGAGCCCCAGCTGAGAATAACCAGCAACCTAGGTATGTCCCCTAACTGGGAATCAAAACTGCAACCCTTTGGTGTACAGAACAACATTCCAATCAACAAAGCTACCCAGCCAGGGCACCACTGCATTCTATTTTAAACATTATTATTATTTTTGCCATAATCTCATACTTAGGCTTATAAATTTAGGCTTAGGCTCCAAATGTAGCACCTAAGAGGCAATTTTTGAATAATTGTATTTGAATAATAAGACTTAACTACAAAGAGAATAAAAAAGAATTCTATCCATCCCTTTTTCCACTTAAAAGTGGTTCTGTAAAATAAATGACCATAACCAGGATTTTTAAAGACTGCTATTACAAATATATAAGAGTATAGGTCTATAACCTCCTTGCTTAAGTTTATTCCTAGGTACTTTATTTCTATTTGTTGTGATCGTAAGTGGGATGGTGTTCTTAAGTTTCTCTTTCTGATAGTTCATGATTTCTCTTTACCTCAATTTTTAAAAAAATTTTTATTTATTTATTTTTAGATCAATGGGAAGGGAAGGATAAAGAGAGGGAGAGAAATACTGATGTATGAAAGAAACATTGACTGGTTGGTTGTCTCTCACATACCACCAACTGGGGACCTGGCCTGCTACCAAAGCAAGTGCCCTGATTAGGAATCAAAATAGCAAAGTCAATTTATGCGAAGACACCCAACCTACTGAGCCACAGCAGTCAGGGCATCACTGATTTCTGGATATTAATTTTGTATCCTGCTACTTTGTGAAATTTATTTATTAGATCTAGTAGTTTTTGGTTGAGTCTTTAGGGTTTTCTATGTACTATATCATGTGACCTGTGAAAAATGACAGTTTTACTTCCTCCTTGCCAATTTCTTTCTTTTTCTTGTCTGATTGCTGTGGCTAGGACTTCCACATAATAACTGTGGTGAAGGTGGACATCCCTATCTTGTTCCTGATCTTAAGGGAATCACTTTTAGTTTCTACCTCTTGAGTATGATGTTGGCTGTAGCTTTTCCATATATGACCTCTATTACATTGAAATATGATCCCTCTAGTCTCACTTTGTAGAGAGTTTTCTTTTTTATTGTAAATGTGTGCTGGATTTTATCAAATGCTTTTTCTGATCTATTGATATGATCATGTGATTTTTATTTTTCATTTTGTTTATGTGATGTATCATATTTTAAAAATAATATTTTATTTTTTAAAATAAATATAAGCTTTAAAAAGATTTCTTATTTATTTTTACAGAGAGAGGAAAGGAGGGAGAAAGAGAGAGAAACATCAATGTGTGGTTGCCTCTTGTGTACCCCCAACTAGAGACCTGGCCTGCAACCCAGGCATGTGCCCTGATTGGGATTTGAACCTGTGACCCTTTGGTTCTCAGGCTGGCACTCAATCCACTGAACTACACCAGCCAGGGCTAAATTATATTTTATTGATTACATTACCACATTTGTTGCAATTTTACCCCCCTTTGCCTACCTTCACTGACATATACAGAGCTTTTCGTCTCAAAGAAGCAAAATACGCATTCTTTTCAAATGCACATGGAACATTTTCAAAGATAGACCACATGATAGGACACAAAAAAGCTTCAACAAATTCAAGAAAATTGATATCATATCAAGCATTTTCTCTGACCACAAGGGGCTGAAACTAGAAACCAACCTCAAGGAAAAAACTCAAAAACGCTGAAACTCATGGAGATTGAATAACATGCTATTAAACAATGAATGGGTCAAGAATGAGATCAAGGAAGAAATAAAAAAGTTTTTGGAAAAAGTGAAAATGAACTCACAACTTATGGGACACAGCGAAGGCAGTGCTGAGAAGGAAGTATAGAGTGATAAAGGCCTACTTAAAAAATATAGAAACATTTCAAATAAACAACCTAACCTTACACCTACAAGAACTGGAGGAACAACAACAAACAAAGCCCAGAGCAAGTAGAAGGAAGGAAATAAACAAGATCAGAGGAGAATTAATTGACATAGAGACTAAAAGCACAATTCTAAGGATCAATATATCCAGCAGCTTGTTCTTTGAAAAGACAAACAAAATCGACAAGCCTTTAAGCAGATTCATCAAGAAAAAAAGATAGAGGACCAAATAAAAGAGGAGAGATTACAAGTGATGCCACAGAAAAACAAAGGAATGGAAGAAATTACTACAAAGAACTATATGACAAGAAATTTGAAAACCATGGTGAAATGGACAAATTTCTAGAAAAATCTTCCAAAACCAAATGAAGAAGCAGAAAGCCTGAACAGACCAACAACAGCTGACAAAATCAAAGCAGTAATCAAAAAACTCCCAGTATACAAAAGCCCTGGAGCAGATGGTTTCACAGAATTTTACAAAACATTTAACAAAGAGTTAACCCCTATCCTTCACAGACTATTAAAAAAATCCAAGATGACAGAAGACTCCCAAGCCCTTTTAATGAAGCCAGTGGCATCATCCTAACCCAAAACCAGATAAAGACACACAAAGAAAGAAAACTACAGGCCAATATTGCCAATGAACATAGATACCAAAATGCTCAACAAAATACTGGCAAACTGCATCTAGCAATACATTAAAAAGATCATACACCATGAACAAATGGGATTCATCCCAGGGATGCAAGGATGGTACAGTATTCACAAATCAATAAACGTAATATATCACATAAACAAAAGGAAAGACAAAAATCACATTATCATATCAATGGATGAGGAAAAAGCACTTCATAAGGTACAGCACCCACTTATGATAAAACCACTCAGCAAAGTGGGAATAGAGGGACATACCTCTACATAATAAAGGCCATATATGAGAAACCTACAGCCAACATCATACTCAAGTGGGCAAATCTAAAAGCTTTCCTACTAAAACCAGGAACAAGACAAGGATGTCCACTTTCACCACTTCTATTCAATATAGTACTGGAAGACCTAGCCACAGCAATCAGACAAGAAAAAGAAATAAAAGGCATCCAAATTAGAAAGGAGGAAACAAAACTATCATTGTTTGCAGATAACAGGATAGTATACATAGAAAATCCTATAGACTCCACCAAAAAACTACTTGACCTAATAAGTGAATTTAGCAAAACAGTGGGATACAAAGTCAATATTCAGAATTCCATGGAATTTTTGTATATACAACAATGAAATATCAGAAACAGAAATCAGAAAAAAAATTCCATTTGATATAGCAACAAGAAAAATAAAGTACCCAGGAATAAATCTAATCAAGGAGGTAAAAGATCTATACTCAGAAAACTACACAACACTGAAGAAAGAAATTAAGGAAGATATAAATAAATGGAAGCACATACCATACTCATGGATTGGAAGAACTAACATCACTAAAATGTCCATACTACCAAAAGCAATTTATAGATTCAATGCAATCCCTATAAAATATCAATGACATATTTCACAGATATAGAACAAACATTTCAAAAATTTATATGGAACCGTAAATGAAGAGCTGCAGCAATTCTGAGAAAGAACAAAATAGGAGAGATGACAATACCTGAAATCAAACTGTAGTACAAGGCCACTGTAATCAAAACAGACTGGTACTGGCATAGGAACAGACACATAGATCAATTGAACAGAATAGAGAAACCAGAAATAAACTCATGTGTCTATGGTCAATATTTGACATAGGGGGCAGAAGCATAGAATGGAGTAGATAGCCTCTTCAACAAAAGGTGTTGGGAGATCTGGGCAGCTACATGCAAAAAAATGAAACTCGACCACATACTTACACCGTATACAAAAATAAACTCAAGATGGATAAAAGACTTAAATGAAGTCCAGAAATTATAAAAGCTCTAGAGGATAATATAGGGAGGTAAAACTCAGATATTCAATGCAGCAATATTTTCATAGGGGATGTATCCCCTAGAGCAAGGAATATAAAGGAAAGAATAAAGAAATGGGACTTCATCAAAATAAAAAGCTTCTCCACGGCTTCAGAAATCATCAGCAAAATGAAAATGGAACCAACCATATGGGAAAATATATTTGCAAATGATATCTCAGAAAAGGGTTTGATCTCCAAAATATATAAAGAAATGACATGACACCACTCTAGAAAAGATGAACAACCCAATTAAAGAATGGTCAAAGGACCTGAACAGACACTTCTCCAAGGAAGACATACAGAGGGCCCAGAGACATATGAAAGGATGCTCAACATTACTAGCTATCAGAGAGATGCAAATTAAAACCACAATGAGATACCATTTCACAACGCTCAGAAAGGCCATCATAAACAAATCAACAAAGTGCTGGAGAGGTTGTGGAGAAAGGGAACCCTAGTACACTGTTGGTGGGAATGCAGACTGGTGCAGCCACTGTGGAAAACAGCATGGAATTTCCTCAAAAATCTAAAGATGGAACTGCCTTTTGACCCAGCAATTCCACTGCTGGAATTATACCCTAAGAACCCTGAAACACCAATTCAAAAGAACCTATGCACCCCGATGTTCATAGCAGCACAATTTACAATAGCCAAGTGCCGGAAGCAACCTAAATGCCCATCAGCAAATGAATAGATCAAAAAACTGTGGTACATTTACACAATGGAATGCTACATAGCAGAAAGAAAGAAAGAAGAAAGAAAGAAAGAAAGCAAGCAAGCAAGCAAGCAAGCAAGCAAGCAAGCGAGCTCCTACCCTTTGTGACGGCATGGATGGAACTGGAGAGCATTATGCTAAATGAAATAAGCCAGTTGGTGAAAGAAAAATACCGTATGATCTCACCTATGAGTGGAATCTAATCAACAAAACAAACATGCAAGCAAAATATAACCAGAGACATTGAAATTAAGAACTAACTGACAGTAACCAGAGGGGAGGTGGGAGGGGATAATAGGGGGGAAAGGAGGAAGGGTTGCCAGGAAAATGTATAAAGGACACATGGACAAAGCTAAAGGGGGTTAAGATCAAGGGTGGGAGGTGGGGATGGCTGGCTTGGGGGAGGATTGGTGGGGGTAAATGGAGACTATCTTCTTGATCACCAATAAAAAGAGGAAATAAATTTTTTTTTTAAAGATTCTCTTTTCTTTAAAGTTGGTGTTTTGATTATGAAGTGTCTTGGTGTGGACCTCTTTGTGTCCATCTTGTCTGGGACTCTGTGCTTTCTGGACTTGTATGTCTATTTCCTTTATGGAGTTAGGGAAGTTTTGTTTCATTATTTTTTCAAATAGATTTCCAATTTCTTGTTCTTTCTTTTCTCCTTCTGGCACCCTATGATTTCAATATTAGCACATTTGAAATTGTCCCAGAGACTCCTTCTACTATCCTCATTTTTTTGGATGGTTTTTTCTTCTTGATGTTTTGGTTGGTTGTTTTTAGCTTCCTTATGTTCCAAATCATTGAACTGATCCTTGGCTTCATCTACTCTACTGTTAATCCCTGTAAATTTTTTTATTACACTTAGTGTATTTTTAATCTCTGACTGGATCTTTTTTATGCTATTGAGGTCCTCACTAAGTATCTTGAGCTTCCTTATAATCAGTGTTTTGAACTCTGCATCTGAAAGATTGCTCATCTCCGTTTTGTTTAGTTCTTTTTCTGGAGTTCTGTTCTTTCATTGGGCTATGTTTCTTTGTGTCCTCACTTTGGCAGCCTCAATGTGTTTATTTCTATGTATTAGGTAGAGCTGCTATGACTGACTCTCTGTCTTGGGTGCATGGCCTAATGTAGGAGGTGTCCTGTAGGGTCCAGTGGCAAAGTCTCCCGTATCACCCAAGCTGGGTACTCAAGGTACATTCTCTATGTTTGCTGAGTACACACTCCTCTTGCAGTTGAGGCTCAATTGCAGTTGGTAGGTCAATGGGAGGGATTTTTCCAGGCCAGTCAGCTTCAAGGACTGGCTGTGACCACTGACCATCAACCTCTGCCCTCCGTGGAGGGTCAGTTGTGCAGGGGACCACTCTATGGAGCAGGGATTACTTCAGAAGAGCCCTGGTGCCTGTGTTCTTTCTGGGGCTACTTGGCATAAGCTATAATGTTATCTGTAGCTGGCTGCTTCTTGTGTTGATCTTGGAGATACCCTAGGAAGGCCTGGTTGTGAACCAAGGCCAGCTGCTGTTGGTGTAGGGCCTGGGGCCATTTAGCAAAGTACAGCGGCTTGCCAAGGCAAGCTGCAGTTTGTTTAAGAGGATTTAGGAAGTCAGAAGCATGAGCCAAGACAAGATATTCATATGGAAAAGCCATTCTTAACCCTTGATTGTGCCTGTAAGCTGGGTAGGCCAGAGTCGCAGGGAATCACCAGGGTAGAGCAATAGTTGAGCCAGGTTGATGAAGTCTCAGATATGGTGCCCACTGTGTTCTGTGGCTATGTTGGGGAAGGGCTTAGAAGATGAGCAATGGCCTCTGCCAGAAATTCTGTCTTGGAGAAAGCTGTACCTCAGCTTTCTTCCTGATGCTAGACACTTCAGTTCTTAACAACATGCCACTGGTGCCTTACAAGCTGCTGCCCTAGTGCTGCAGCTCAGTGGGAGTAAGTCTTAATAAGTCTGTTTGTGGGCCCTTTAAGAGGAACTGCCTGGGAATTCAGCAGTTTCTTCAACCAATTCAATCTTCACTCCTTTTTACAGCCAGAAGCCACTTATCCTCCTGCCACTGGAACCATGGGCCGAGGGGCCCCCTCACTCCAGAGGACCCCTCACTCCAGAGGTATCCCTCCTGAATTTTATCTGCCACACGTGGGTGTGAGACCAGCCCATTCCATGTCTATGCATCTCTGCTCCTCCTACCAGTCTGGATGGATGTGGTTTCTCCTTTAAATTTTTGCAGGACCTCCATTCAACTTGATTTCTGCCAGTTCTCAGTGATGGCTGGTCTATAGTTTAGTTGTAATTTTTAAAATGTATATTTTATTGATTATTCTATTACAGTTGTCCCAATTTTTCCCCTTTTGCCCCACTCTGTCTGGTACCCCCCTTCCCTCCAGCAACCCGACCTCCTTAGTTCATGTCCATGGGTTGTGCATGTAAGTTCTTTAGCTTCTCCATTCCCTATACTGTTCTTAACATCCCGCTGTTTATTTTGTACTTACCAGTTATACTTCTTAATCTCTGCACCTTTCCCCTTATTTTCCTCCTTCCCCCTCTCCACTGATAACCCTCCAAGTGATATCCTTGTCTATGATTCTTTACCTGTTCTAGTTGTTTGCTTAGTTTGTTTTTGTTTCTTTAGATTTAGTCGTTGATAGTTGTTTGTTGTCACTTTAATGTTCAGGGTTTTTATCTTTTTCTTTTTCTTAAATAAGTTCCTTTAATGTTTCATTTAATAATGGCTTGGTGATGATGAATTCCTTTAGCTTTACATTGTCTGGGAAGCACTTTATCTACCCTTCCATTCTAAATGATAGCTTTCCTGGATAGAGTAATCTTGGTTGTAGGTCCTTGCTTTTCATCCCTTTGAGTACTTTTTTCCAGTCCCTTCTTGCCTGTAAAGTTTCTTTTGAGAAATCAGCTGATAGTCTTATGGGAACTCCTTTGTAGGTAAGTTTCTGCTTTTCTCTTTCTGCTTTTAAGATCCTCTCTTTAACTGTTGGCATTTTGATTATGATGTGTCTTGGTGTGGTCCTCTTTGGGTCTAATTTGTTTGGGACTCTCTGTACTTCCTGGACATGTATGTCTATTTCCTTTGCTGAATTAGGAAAGTTTTCTTTCATTATTTTTTCAAATAAGTTTTCAATATCTTGCTCTTCCCCTTTTCCTTCTGGCATCCCTATGATTCAGATGTTGGCCCTTTTGGAGATGTCCCAGAATCTTCTTATACTCTCTCTCTCTCTTTTTTTTTTTTTTGAATTCTTGCTTCTTCATTCTGTTCTGGTTGATTGTTTATTTCTTCCTTATTTTCCAAATCTTTGATTTGAATCCCGGCTTCCTTCACTTCACTCTTGGTTCCTTGTGGATTTTTATTTATTTCACTTAGTGTAGCCTTCATTTCCTCCTTATGTTTTTGCTGTACTGAATGATTTTTTCTCAGCATCCTTATCATCAGTGTTTTGAACTGTGTATCTGATAAGTTGGCAATCTCTGTTTTGCTTAGTTCTTTTTCTGGGGTTTTGTTCTGTTCTTTCGTTTGGGCCATATTTCTTTCTCTGACCAACTTGGGAGCACTCCTGTGTTATTTCTGTGTATTCAGTAGAGCTGCTTTGACTCCCTGTCTTAGCACACCAGTTAAGTTGTAAGGGGCAGAGCCTTAGGTACTCATCAGGGTATTCATCAGGGATTGCTGAGCGCATTCAAGCCTCCAGAAGACAGTCATTTATAGTCATTTCACCCACTTCCTGTGCTCTTCTAGCTGCTGCCATGGTGATGATTCCCAGAGTAGGTGGGTTTGTGTACATTCTAGGACCATGTTGGCCCTTTAAATAGACTCTCTGAGAAACTGGCAGCTTTTTCTGCCACTCCAAACCCTCTCCTGATTTTTACAGCCAGAAGTTGTAAGGCTTTATCTTTCCAGCACTGGAACCCTGGGGTGTGCAGTGTGGCCTGGGGCTGGGATCGCTTGCTTCTAAGATATCCCTCCCAATTTTTAGCCACCACATGTGAATGTGGGACTGCCCATTCCACCACCACTGCTGCCTCTCTGCACCTTACTATGTCCACTCCACCATGGCTCCCTTTCTCCTCCCCTGCTACCCATCTGGACAAACGGGGCTGCTCTAAATCCTTGTTTGTCAGACTTCCGGCCAAGACTGAGGTGGAGGTAGATATACTTTCCCTCTTCACACAACCGAAGGAAGGACAACTTCATTCAGATCAATAGGAGGGGCGGAGATGGGCAGCCAGGGCTACTGTTTCATTCTCACAGAAATAAACAGACCAAGCAAGCGTTAAGAACTATATCTAAGGTCATTTCTCCAACAGTATTTACCAGTATAATATCCCATAATAACCCTTTGTTTCACATGTCCACAAAACAATGAGATGCAGTTTGAAAATTGCCATCAGGAAGAACTATCTCTGTGTTTGGAGTAAGTAAGTACCTAAAAGATAGTCATGACTTGGTTTTAAAATGACAGAGTAAAGACCTTTTATGTCACAATGTCTCTCAAGGAAATTAATCCTGAAAAACAGGAGAAAGGCAGACTTAAAAGCTCCATCTCAAATGGTATAAAACCACATATGAATGACAGGCAATGGACAAAGGAGATGGAAACTGCCTTCAGCAGGGCAGAGAAAGCTAAAACTGAAGGGTGTGTTACTATCAACAGTCAGCTTGAGAGTGAGAATCTGGCAGCAGGGTGAGCTTAGGCCGGCTGGCCACTTAGGCGAGGCAGGCTTGGTTGGGGCTGCTCAGAGGGTGGAAGCATGCTGGAGTCCAGGGGGACCTGTCCAACCTGCTGCCCTGCATGTGCCAGCACTGTGTCCAGTGTCAGGAGGCAGGATGGGGGCTGAGGCATCTCCAGGCTTCTTGACTGCAGTTTCCACAGCCCACCCCAACCCCACTAACCCTGATATCGAAGACAGTCAGGGAGGGCAGGGAGTCTCCGCCATTGGTCAAGATAGTACAGGGGGAGGTGCTCACAAGATGAATGGATAAGGCCTGAGCACACCAAAAGCTAGAAAGATGAATGGATAGAAAAAAAGCCCTCCTGTCTCTCCCTATAAGAACCTTGGGCTTGAGCAGGAACGGGGTTTGGTTTATGAGACGGGAGTCTTCTATTCTCCCAGGTCAGCAGCACCTGAATAAACCTCTTTCCTTTTGCACCAGCACCTATGTCATGAGTTTGGCTTTTGTTATGGCAGGCAGTAGAACCTGAATTTTGATTACAGTTTTTGGTGACTCCAGTGGGACAGCTTGGACCTGGGTAAGTCTCAGAGGGCATGGCTGCAGTCCCAGCTGCCTGTGGCAGGCTGACCCCAAGAGTGGGACTATGGGGACTTCCCAACAGTTGCTGAGAGCTATCCGTGAGGAATTTTCCCTGCACTCCTGCTCAAGGCATTAGCAACTGAAACGCTTGGCTGGTGAAAGGAAATGAGTCTTTGGGAACTAGACAGACTCCTAGACTGGGTAAGTTGAACCTGTGTATGCACTGGGGGTTCTCTATCCCTGCCACTAGGGCTTTGTGCCACTTGGGTCTGGGTAGGACCATTTGCAGTACCAGTTGGTAGGTTATCCTAAGCTATCCCTGTCACCTGGGCTTCATGCCACTAGGGTCTAATCAGGACTCTTGTGGTATCAGTTGGCAGAAGATAAGATGCTAGGACTTGCTTGTGAGCATTTGTTTAGAATAATGAAATTTTGGTTCCAAGTTTGGTTTATACATTCCCACCTGGTCTGGGGTCTTTCTGTGGTTATGGTTTGAGTTTATACTTTCATGCCATTAGGGGTTGTTCTGTTTTGACTCCTGAAGGAAGCCCACTGGGCCTACTTTTAGCAGATTGTTCCATGTACAGCTATCATCCAATTACTAAAAAGGAATTGGTTTTCTGTTGTAACACTGCTTGGCCTATGTATAGAGTATGGGGGGAAATGGCTCCTACAGGGTTCCTAAATTTACTACACCATCATACAGTTGGAACTGTTTTGCCAATGGTCAGGGAAATTGAACAAAATCCTTTAAGTCCAGGCATTAATGCCTTTACACAACAAGGACTTCACAAAGAAAGGGAACAACCCAGTGATGCAGAGAAGGAAATTGGTTTCAAAACCCCTTCCTGATAGTTAGACACAGGAAGAAAACAAAAAGTAGGAGGTGACTCTCTTTAATGCCCTGAACCTGGGAGACCCAGGATTAGCAGCCGGAATATTTTCCCTGCCACCACCCCTGCTTCCAGACATACCTGAAATAGGGCCCAGAAAGGTGACAGCCCTACCCCTTTATGATGAAGGAATGGTATTCCACTTGAAGAACTGGCAGGGCACCCAATTTGGCCAGGGAGCATCGCTATCTGGAGAAGGACAATTGCCTTTGAGGTAATACACTATAGGTGGAATAAACCAGAAGGCCAGCTCATTGGCCACTACTAGATAAAGGAAATTCATGCATCCCACCATGGGAATTGTAGTTTTAATGTTTCATGTCTAAGGGAGCAAGGACTCCCGTGGAACCTGAAATGGCAAGCAGGACCCACGTGTGTGACAGCGGAATTTCCTGTGGGTAAATCAGGATGGCATATTTCTTAGATTTAAAACTTGCTCTTGCTAAAACCTCTCTCTCCCCGGATCAAAAGAACAAATGCTAATGCTTAACTAGCTTCCTTAGACCAATGCTAATCCTTTCAAAGTTCAGCCATACCTCTTGTGTTTGCATAATCCTTTTGATGTACCTTCCGGGCTGTCTACCACCTAAAGCGAATATACAATCTACACATGGTTAATGGGTGCCATTCTGATGTAATGTTCCAGAGAACAGCAATAAAAAGCTGGTCAAGACTGCACTCGAGGCCTCTCCAAGATGATAATGGAGGGGACGCGTGGTCCCAGAATTTTTAGTCCAGTGTATTATTATGTGTAAATTTATTTATAAGCCTGCCATGGCAATACAAATTTTGTTGGCCAGAATTCGTGACAACTGGGACCATAGTCCATTTTCCATTTGAGATTTACTGAATTGGAAGAATTGCAACCCCTCATGCAGGGAGGATCCTCAGAAAATGGCAGATTTTATCACCTCCATTTTGCCACTCACCATCCAAACTGGACAGACATACAGGCTCTTTTTAACATCCTGCTAACAGCAGATAAAAGGCAGCTAATTATAAACAAGGCTAATTGAAGAGGCTCATCACCTCCATAAAGATAATCCCAACAGGACTGCCCAACCCAACTGGGGCAATCCCCTTGACAGAGGCAAACTGGGACCCGAATGGCAGGCACCTAGCCTTCCTAGAGCATTACAAAATGTGCATATTGAAAGGGCTTAAAAGGGTTGCCTAAACAAGAGAGTCTGAATGTGATACAGGCCATTCAGCAGAAACCAAATTAAGACCCTTCTGAATTTTTAGAAAGGATCTATCAGGCCTCCTCAAAGCACACTGATGCTGAGGTTCTGGCCAAGATGGAGGCGTACAAACCCTTCGCTTCCTCGCACAAACAAAAGGAGGATAACAACCAATCTAAAATCAATAAACAACCAAAAGTGCCAGAAAATCAAACTGCATGAAACCCCAACAACCAAGGAATTAAAGGAAAAATCAACCAGAACTAACAGACCGGTAAGGCAGACTGCATAGGCCAAATCAGAAAAATCTCAGCAAGGCGGCTGAGGGGCAGGGCTAGCTGTCCAGCTCCCAGAGCAGAGCGGGAGGGGCTGACTTAAGGGAAACTGAGACTCAGAGCTGACTATGAGCTACGGCTGGGGTTGCTATGATGGGAGTTTTTCCCAGTCTCACAGGAGAGTTGAAAAGTGAGCTAGAGACGGGCAGGCAAACATACTATTCCCTCTCTGGCCCCTCCCCCCAAGGCATTGCAGAAGCGCAGCAGCACAGAGGGTTGCCCTGCCCAGGTGAATACCTAAGGCCCCACCCCCTTACAACCTATCAGCTGCACCAAGACAAAGAAATGTGGCCCAAATGAAAGAACACGGAAAAGCCTCAGAACTAAGCAATGAGTAGATAGCCAACCTATCTGACGGAGAATTTAAAGCCCTGGCAATCAAAATGCTCACAGAACTGATTGAGCTTGGTTGAAAAATGAAAGAACAAATGAAAGATATCCAAAATAAAATAAAACAAAATATTCAGGGAACCAACAGTGACAGGAAGGAAACTAGAATTCAAAGCAACGATTTGGAACAGAAGGAAGAAATAAACATCCAACTAGATCAGAATGAAGAAACAAGAATTCAAAAAAATGAAGAGAGGCTGAGGATTCTCTGGGACAACCTGAAATGTACCAATATCTGAATTATAGAGGTGCCAGAAGGAGAACAACAGCAAGAAATTGAAAACTTATTTGAAAAAATAATGAAGGAAAACTTCCCCAATCTGGCAAAGGAAATAGACTTCCAGGAAGTCCAGGAAGCCCAGAGAGTCCCAAAGAAGTTGAACCCAAAGAGGAACACACCAAGGCACATCATCATTAAGTTACCCAAGATTAAAGACAAAGAGAAAATCCTGAAAGCAGCAAGAGAAAAGGAGACAGTTACCTACAAAGGAGTTTCCATTACATTATCAGGTGATTTCTCAAAATAAACCTTGCAGGCAAGATGGGGCTGGAAAGAAGTATTTGAAGTTAGGCAAGGCCGTACATCCAAGATTACTCTATCCAGCAAAGTTGTCATTTAGAATGGAAGGACATATAAAGTGCTTCCCAGATAAGGTCAAGTTAAAGGAGTTCATCATCACCAAGCCATTATTATATGAAACATTAAAGGGACTTATCTAAGAAAAAGAAGATAAAAAATATGAACAGTAAAATGACAACAAACTCACAACTATCAACAAATGAACCTAAAAGAAAAGAAAAACAATGAAAATAAAAACTAAGCAAACAACCAGAACAGGATCAGAATCAGAGAAATGGACATCACATGGAGGGAGTTCAGTAGGGGGTGGGGGAGGGGAAGGGGAAGGGAAGAATTGAGGGGGAACATAGAGGGAAGAAGAAGCATAATTAGTAGGCATAAAGTAGGGAGAGATTAAAAAATGGTACAGGAAAGAGAGGACTCAAGGAACTTATATGTACAACCCATAGACATAAACTAAGGAGGGGAGAATGCTGGAGGGTTGGGGGGGCAGGGTGGAGGGGGGATAAAGGGGGAAAATTGGGAAAACTGTAATAGCATAATCAATAAAACATACTTAAAAAAAAAAAAAGAAAGAAAGCACACTGATGTTGTCCTATAGGCATCAGAAAATGTCCGGATGATAAACATGACTTTTAATGGGCAAAGGGCCTCATATATCAGAAGGAGGCTCCAATGTTTAGATGGGGTATTGGGAATGAATCCCTCCCACTTGGTGGGCATAGCCTTTAAAGTTTATCATGCCCAGGAAACAATAAAATTAAATCAGGCCACTGTTTTCTTAGAAACAGTGTGGGGAAATCAGAAGGAGAGGCAGGACTTGAAGAAAAGGAAAAGACCCACTAGGTGCCAATCAATGAGCCTATTGCAAAGAGGAAGGCCATTGGAGAAAGGACTGCCTGGAACTCAAAAATAAAAATGAAAACGACAGAAACCCTCACCAATAAATGTTTAAAAAGAATGACAAATCTGATGATGTACTAGGATCCCTAGGGGGCTCCTACTGACCTATTACTATTACCCCACAGGAGCCCCAGGTAAATTGACAGTGAGGGGAAAAGCTAAATGACTTTCTCGTAGATACAGGAACTATATTTTCAGTGCTAAATACAAAACTAACCAAGAAAAGTTCATGACTCAAAGGGATTGGCAAGAAATGTTCAAAGTGATGAAAAGCAAGGACCTACAACCAAAATTACTCTACCTACCAAATCTGTCATTTACAATCAAAGGATAGATAAAGAGCTTCCCAGACAAGAAAAAGCTAAAGTTCACCACCACAAAACCAGTGTTATATGAAATGTTAAAAGCTCTTTAAGATCAAAACTATGAACAATAAAATAGCAATAAATATATGTCTATCAACAATTGATTCTATAAAACAAAATAATCAAAAAAGCAGAACAGAAACAGAATTATAGATACTGAGAATATTTTGATGGTTGCCAGATGGGAAGGGGGTTGGGAGGATGGGCAAAAAAGGTGAAGGGATTAAGTACAAATTGGTGGTTACAGAATGGTCATGGGGATGTAAAGTACAACATAGGGAATGGAGCAGCTGAAGAACATACGTGCATGACCCATGGACATGGACAGTGGTGTGGGGATTGCCTGAGGGAGTAGGGGGGAGGAGAACTGGGTAGACGGGGGCTAAAGGGGAAAAAACTGGGACAACTGTAATAGCATAAACAATGAAATATAATCAAAATTTAAAAAAGAAAAATTCAACTACATTGTTGGTTAATGGAATGACTGGACAATTGCAAAAACAAGCATTTCTTCAACCTCTAGTGTGCCAGACTAGGGTTTGAAAACTTACACATAATTTTCTCTACATGCCAGACTGCTCCATTCCACTGTAGAGCTGAGACTTACTTTGTAAATTGCATGCACAAATAACTTTTTCCCCTGAGAAACAGCAGTTATGTTTAGTAGTCATGCTGGTACATGCTTGGAAGTGAAGTTCCCAGAGCTGAACTCTTCCCACCCGAGATCTATAAGCAGGCTGATCGAGCCTTTTGGGCTGATGGGACCCCAGGTAGGGAGGTTAACATCCAATCCATAAATATTAAACTAAAAGAAGGGGCACAGATCCCACAGAAGAAATAATACCCCTTCAAGAAGGAAGCTTTAGAAGAAATTCAAACAGTATTGGCAGAAATTCTTAAAAATCAGGATTAATCCAGACATGCCAGTCTCCCTATAAAACCTCCATTTGGCCAGTCAAAAAGCCTCACTCTGATGAATATCGATTTGTACAGGACCTTAGGGCATAAATGACATTGTCCAGGACATTCACTCTACAGTGTCCAACACTTACACTTTGTTGACCACAGCATTAGGGATAGCAAATGGTTTTCAGTCCTAGACTTGAAGGATGCTTTTTTTCTGCATCTCAACAGGCTCAGCTATTATTTGCCTTTGAATGGCAGGACCCTAAAACTAAAGGCATGCTCCAATACTATTGGACTGTGTTGCCACAAGGATTTAAGAATTCCCCAACCACATCTGGGGAAATGTTAGCAAAGTATTTAAGGGATTGAAATTGGGAGTTCTTCTACAATAAGTAGATGACTTAACTAATAGCTAGCAATGCTTACAAAGATCAACACCATCACAGTCCCAAATCATTTGGCCAAAAGAGGATATAAAGTATCGACTCGCAACGCCTAGGTTTGTGAACAGGAGGAAGCCTACCTGGAATTTCAATTGAATAAGGGCACTAGGATCTTGATGGCTGATTGAAAACAAGCCATCACTACAATAAAAATCCCAGAGAACTGGAGGCAGCTTCACAGATTCTTAGGAGTACAGGGTTTTGCTGAATTTGGAACCCGTACTTTGCCCTGAGCGCAAAACTATTGTATAACTCTTTGAAAGAACTAGACTCTGAATTCCTTGAATGGATGAGAGACCATCAGGCAGCATGTGACACCTTGAAAGAAAAACTAGTTTCAGCCTCTGCAGCAGGTTGTCCAATTTACAGAAACCTTTCAAATTACACATTCATGAAAGGAAAGGAATTGGACCGAGGGTACTAGCCCAGACCCTGGGATATACCCCTCAACCATTAGCTCATCTCTCAAAGACATGCCCATTTAAGGACTGGCAAGATGACTTTACATAGATGCCTAAAACCAAATGAAACATTAAATTTTTATTAGATTTTGTAGACACCTTTTCTAAATGGCACAGGCATATCCCACTAACTGAGAAGACAACTGAGGTGGCAAAACTTCTACTCAGAGACATAATCCCTAGATTTGGACTTTCTTACAGCATTCAAAGTGACAATGGATCACCATTCACTTTAGAAATCTCCCAGACGATAGACAGGATAGGCACGGAAGATTCAATGGAAACTATGTGCATCTGGAGACCCCAGTCTATGGGGGAGACTGAGGAAATGAACAACACAGTAAAGATCCTGGCTAAAATATGCCAGGAAAAACATTTGGAATGGGACCAGATACTGTTTATTGCCTTGCCCTGGATTAGGGTACTGCCCCAAAGCAGGCTTAAATTAAGCCTTTTTTAAATAGTTTATGAGAGACGTTTCCAAGTTTCTGTTTTAGGAATACCCCCTTTATATTTAGAACCTGAATAAAAAATAAAAAAATAGGTACAACATTGAGGGCAAACAGTAACAACTTTGCACAAGTTGGCTTATTGCAGCTCTATACCTGTCTGACAAGATCTCACACCCATTCCAGCTGGGAAACCAAGTCTTCCTTAAAGATCCAGAAGACTCGAGGTCCTGAACAGCAGTTAGCCAAGCAATGCACCAGTCCCAAAGACATCCTGCTGACAACACACTCTTCCCTGAAGCTCACAGGAATCAAGCCTTGGATCCACCACACAAGGATAAAAGTGGGCGCACCTGAGAAGGATTCAGATCTTGCTGTTGCTATTCATACTGCAAGGGAAAGCTGGACCACACTCCTGAAGGAGATTTAAAATTCCTCATTCAGAAAGGGACAGAGGCTCCCAAAGCTAAGTGTCAATGCTATTTTTATTTTATTTTTATTTTCTGGCAGTTGCTATACTTTATGCCCATGCATGGACTGATAATGCCTTTGGCCACATTTCCCAGGCAGGGGCTTCCTCAGCAAACTTACCCCACTGTTGAGCATGCCACCTAAAGCCCCACCCTGCTCAGGATTATATCACGGAATCCTTTAGTCTCTCTAGTTTCTGATTTCACTACAGTCTCCCTGCACTACTAGACATACCCCTCACTACTTGATTGCTTATCTACAAATAGGTCTCACTTTTTTTAAAAGCCCATCTGCAACACTGCCGCCTGAAATATGAAGCAGTCTACCAGATTTGCTTGTTCAATAGTTTCATCTTCTCGACACCATGTATGCTACCTTCCAAAGACAGTGATCCTTCTTCCTTGAGTAAAGGACTCCCTCCATTCTTGACTCCCTTCTTCCTTTAGAAGATGGCAAGAATCTCTGGACCCAGAGATAGGTAAGACTACAGCCCTTGATAGCAGGAAGAAACTACAGAAGAGACTTCAATCCATTTACCCTTATAAGATTACAAGGGCCCAGAGTTTTGAAGGGGAGAA
This sequence comes from Micronycteris hirsuta, assembly GCA_004026765.1. Lineage (NCBI taxonomy): Eukaryota > Metazoa > Chordata > Mammalia > Chiroptera > Phyllostomidae > Micronycteris > Micronycteris hirsuta. Next base: position 95,607 of record PVJI01005030.1, read on the forward strand.
ATATTACTGTAGACAGTCAGCCAGAATGTGGGCACCTAGTGACCAGGTGAGCATGGGGTGGCTAGCCACTTTGCAGGAGCAGGCTTCATGGGGGCTCCACAGAGGATGCAGGTGCACCAAGATCCAGGGACTCCAAGGACTCCAACCAGTTCTCCCAGATGTGTAGGCACTAGGTCCAGCATCAGGAGGTGAGCTGAAGGCTGTAATAGCTCCAGGCTTCTTGATGGGGGTCTTTGGCACTCCTCCCACTGACCTAGATATTGCAGATAGTCAGGGAGCACTGAAAAGTCCTCCTTACTGGCCAAGATGGTGGCAGGGGAAGGTTCTTACACTGAGTGTGCCAAAGCTAGAAAGACGAGTGTGCTAAAAGCTAGCAAGATAATTGTGTAGAAAAAATTCCTCCCCTCCCTATCAGGCTTGAGCAGGAAGGGGTATATTCTTTGAGATGGGAGTCCACCATTCTCCCTTGTCATGGCACCTGAATAAACCTCTTCCCTTTTGTACCAGCCCCTGTTTCACGAATTTGACTTTAGTTGCAGGAGACAGCTGAATCTGTGTTTCTGTTACAGGTAGGCAAAGGGCATATGAAGAAAAGCAGCAGATTTTCCCTGAAAATCTCCAGAAATGCTGGAGAACTGGAATCAGCAGGGCTGAGGAGGGAAGGTGAGGTGTGGAACTACAATAGGAAGACAGACTAGAAATGTGACTTGGAAGCCACTGGCCCCCATTCCCTAGGAGCTGCTCAGGGATGCTGTGGCTGGGGCTCAGGCTGATTTGAGGTGAGAAATAAAAACTGGAGGATGAAGTGAAGAGTCACTGCTGGAACAGTGAGGCCCACAGCCCTGGCCCCTTCCAGCTACCAGGAAGGCAGCAGTCAGGTTGACACTTTCCTGAATGGACTGAATGGCTCCAAAGAAAGGACTTTGTATGACAAAGCCACACAATTAACATGTTCTTTGCTAGTGCAGTGTTTGGTGGAAGATGCTGTTGGCATTTGGGGTGACCTGTTCACTATGCAAGCCCTCTATACATTGCTGAGCGCTCACTATCCTGGGCAGTTGCCCATCTAATCTCTACTGTGCATCCCCATCATCATGACCATAAAATACCCCTTCTCCCACATTTCCAAATGGCTGCACTGGGGTGGGCAATACTGCCTTTCTTGACTTGTGTTGTCTTTTTTCTTTAACTTTCAAATTTTTTATTGTGAAGTATAACACATGGAAAAGTACACAAAACATAGCTGTATACTTTGTAATTTGCCATAAAGTGAATATACATGTTACTGCCCTGCAGGTTAAGAAATAGGACACTTCCAAGCCCCCAGACACCGCCTTCATGCTCCTTTCCACCATGTCCTCCTTCGCCCGTGAAGGTAGCTAAGATCCTGACTTTAACACTGTTGACTTAGTCTGTCTCTGAACTTCACACGAATGGGATAGCATAGCATGTATCCTTTTGTAACAGCTTGGAGACTCATAACTTATGCAACATATAATTCACCTATTTAAAGTGTGTAGTTCAAAAGCTTAATAATTTTAAAAAGTTATGATTAAAATAGATATAACAAAAATTGTCATTTTAACCATGTTTAGGTACGTAATCCAGTGGCAGTGATTGTAGTCTGCTGTTGTGCAGCTGTCACCATCATCTATTTCCAAACTTCCTCCCAAAGGCAAACAGAAACCAGCACCTGGCCGTAAAAGGGAACTTCTTATGTATGGCACAGAAAATAAATGCTCAGGAACAGGGGAGGGAATCAATGCCTATGGAATGTCTCTGTTACTTAGGAGACAAATCCAGGTGCAAGTGGAAGCAAACTTATAGGTAAGTAGGGAGAGGGAACTTTTAGGGGAGTTGCTGAGAAAGACATTTATTTTCAGGGAAACTGAAGTACGAAATAGAAAAATTGAGGCACTACACAGTGTACACATAACACAAACATGTGGTATCAGTTCACCTGACCACATAATCTATGTCCAATAGAGCTTCCCAGGCTATGGGTAAGAATGGAAGGTTTGCATCAGCCCATGAAATTTTGGGGGACAAATGCAGCAGCAAAGTAACCAAAGAATATTGGCAAGAAACAGCACAGATGTGATCAATGAAGTAGGCTAGGAAGAACAGGCTCATAACTAAAGCCAGGAGAGATTGCAAGAGGAAGGAGGGTCAAAAGACTGGCAGTCTCAGTCTTACCCAGCAGAGGCACACTGGAGAGTAGATGTGGGTAAGAGGGGAGCTCATGTTCACACAGCTGGATGTTACAATGGAAGATTTTATTGGTAAAAATGTGCTGGATGATAATCAGATAAGATCTAGATGGCTAACCTTAAGAGAAGGTAGAGATTAATGAAGTTAGGGAGATAGACACTTGGGAGGCTAAACTACTGATAGGATAGAAAGAAAGGACAGGAACTAGACTAGGTCAACACGTGACATTCACAAGTAGAAGTCAGTTGGGAACAATGGTAGATGGAGCTCAGAGGAGGAGGGTTCTTACAGGAGTTAAGAGCTAGGGTTAGAATTAGGATTAAATGTAACAAAAAGGTTACCACAAATTACATCTGCCGCCTAATCTTGAGCATATAATTAAACTAAAAACTATCTCCCTGTGCTCGTTAGTTTTATGTGAAGCAAATGTCATAAAAATTAATTGCCTAATACAAATTCTACACAGAAATCACTCAAGTTATTAAGCATTCCTTTATCATTCAGTTGACTCAATATTATATTTAAAGTTAAAATTAAATTTGGCCAAATACAAAGTAAACATTTTTAAAAGTTTAATTTTAATACACAATGTGCATAAATTATAAATTAGAACAGTTTTCAGAAATGAAACTTTGTCCTAGGACTGAGATAGTAATTTTCTTTTTGAAAATACAATTTAAAATTTTATTTTTCTTATTTTTTATTTTGTTTAAATTTTATTTTACAGTTTACATTCACTATCATTTTGTATTAGTTTCAGGTGTACAGCATAGTGACTTGACAATCAAATACTTTACAAAGTGTTCCCCCTGATACTTCCAGTGCCCACCTGACACCATACATAGCTATTACAATATTATTGGCAATATTCCCTATGCTGTACTTTACATCCCTGTGAGTATTCTGAGATATCATTTTTATGATTGATAAAGAAATAATGCTTGTTTGTTGAGGTGTAAATAAGAAAATACATAAAGAAAAGTATCTTAAAGCAGGTATTTTAAAAACTTTCTCATAAAAATGAACAATTTACCACAACAAAGACTAAGTAAAATGAAACATAATACAAGAAAATAGAAATCATGAGTGAATGGGTATTAACATTTGTTCATGTACTTTTTAAAATTTATTTTAATTTATTTATTATTATTTTTATTTTTATATAAAATTTTTATGTTAACGTACTTAATGTGTCTATCATATTCTAATTCTATAAATAAAATCAAATCACACCTGAAGACATTTAATTAAACATAAAATTATAATGGTTACTTACTGTATAAGAGCAGCTCTTTCAAAGTACTGAATGGCTTTCTCACAAAACTGAGTGTCAATGTAATAGGCTCCAAGCCACTCAATGACTTCAATATTAGAGGGGAAATACCTGTACGACTATAGAAAATACAGAACATGACAATAGAGTTTCAGTGGCAACAGATAAGTTACTTTCTGAGCATTTTACCTATTGAATGGGTTAATTTATCCTGTGTGAAATTTCTTACTCAGGAAGTATGAGCTTCACATTCACTTTAAAAGATTTTGAAATTATATAAGAGTTAAAAAACAAGATTTGTTTGACATTTTTTGATGTTCTGATTCATAATCTGAGTCAAATTAAATGTGTAATAGAGTTAAAAAGAGATGAAAATCATGCTTCAAGAGAAAAATGAATATTTATTTCACTTTTTATTAAAATTAATCAAAAGCTAACTTCATATTCCACAAATGTTCTTATTTTAAATTCTTATTCATTTAAAAGCTAATATGCATTTCTAAATTTTATAAATTAAAAAGCCCACTGCATTTTTAATAAGAATTCATAAAAGCTAAAAAGTAAAAGGAAAGTTAAGAGTATCTGCCTACCTCATAGTAGTATTGAAATGCCTGGGACTTATCTCCTTCACTATCATATAATTCTCCTAGTTTAGACAGAGCTCTAGAATCAGTAGGAACAACACTGATCAGCTGCATTAACCATTCAATAGCTTGATTGGGATCTTCCATTAATTCATATCTTGGACAATTTCAGTTAAGGACAACATAGTTTTTCTGAATTCATTGATCAATAAGTAAACCTAAACATAACATTACAATAAAATATTCCTTAGTCAATGGTGATGTGCTTTTTAATACTATTTACTCAGGATTTCCTCAGGGATAAGAATGAAAAATGGAGCAGTGTGTAAGGGACTCTTGTTGTATATGCACACTTGGCTTTTCATTGCTTCATTACCATCCACAAAGATCAACTCCCAAAGCATTGCCCAAAGTTTGTACAATGTGGACTTCTGGCCAAGATGGAGGCACAGGTAGAGACACTTTGCATCCTCACACAATGAAAAGAAGGACAATAACAAATGTTAAAACAAAAAATAACTAGAACTTCCAGAAAACTGAACTGTGTGGAAGTCCAACAACCAAGGAGTTAAAGAAGAAACATTTACCCAGACTGGCAGGAGGGATGGAGACGGGCAGCCATGGTGGAGAGGGACAGCTGGGGTGGAGAGGACTCGCAGCAAGGCTGGCAGACCAGAGAGTCCCACGTTTGTCTGTGGATAAACTGGGAGGAACAACTGGGGAGTGAGACAGACCACGCAACCCAGGGTTCCGGCAAGAAAAGAAAGCCTTAAAATCTCTGGCAGTAAAAACCTGTGAGGGCTGCAGTGATGGTATAAACTCCCAGCCTCACAGGAGAGTTCATTGGAGAGAGCCACAGGGTCCTAGAATGTACACAAACCCACCCACCTGAGAATCAGCACCAGAAGGGCCCAATTTGCATGTGGGTAGAGGGGGATGTGACTAAAAGCCAGCAGAGAGCTGAGCAAATGGCATCGTTCCCTTTCTGACCCTGCCCCAACATACAATGCCACAATGCAGCAATTCGGGTTGTCTGCCCTGGTGAATACCTAAGGCTCCACCCCTAACTATGTAACAGGACACCGAGACAAAAAAATATAGCCCAAATGAAAGAACTGATCAAAGATCCAAAAATAGAAGTAAGCAATGAAGAGATAGCCAACCTATCAGTTGCAGAGTTCAAAACACTGACTGACAATCAGAATGTTCACAGAAATGGTTGAGTATGGTCACAAAATTGAGGAAAAAGTGAAGGCTATGCAAAGTGAAATGAAAGAAAATGTACAGGGAACCAACAGTGATGAGAAGGAAACTGGGACTCAAATCAACAGTTTGGAGCAGAAGGAAGATATAAACATTCAACCAGAACAGAATGAAGAAACAAGAATTCAAAACAATGAGGAGAGGCTTAGGAACCTCCAGGACAACTTTAAATGTTCCAACATCTGAATCATAGGGGTGCCAGAAGGAGAAGAGGAAGAGCAAGAAATTGAAAACTTATTTGAAAAAATAATGAAGGAG